>SKCR01037270.1:0-85965 GCA_019454045.1 Zanthoxylum bungeanum
ATTAATCCAATATATAATGTTGTCTAATCTATGAGAAGGTCACGAGCTTGTAACATCCCGATAAAATCGGAGTGTTATTGGAAGGAGACTGGCATAACCAGCCTCCCTTAGCCTAATAGACAAAATCCATACACACAATTGGACACTTATGATGCATGATTGAACTAATACAAACAATCCCATAAATACACAAAAAGGACTTCGTGCCTACAACATAACAAAATAAATATGTTCACAAATCTCACACGGTATCACGAACTCCATAATACGTATACAAGTAAGCCATAAGAGCTCAATACATAGTATCCAAAAGACAAAATCCATATGTAATCCAAATGGGACCCTTGGGGGTGACGTTCAAATTCAAAATATCCAACATTCAAGCTGTAGTCTCCACACAAAATCCATCTAAAGACTATGGGAGATCATGCAAAACAGACTCGGAATCTGTGAGAGGTGAGTCATGAGGACTTAGTGAGTAGATACCATAAAAAAAAAAGTAAAACAAAGATAAATCATGTAAATAACAATCCTAAGATATCAAGTTCAAAATTTTTCCTTTAAAATATTTTGCTAAAAACTATATAGGCGTCTATTGCCTGAGCCACACGCAAAGACTGGGCAATGAACGAACATGATCATGTTGACAGAGGGTAGTGGGTCGGTCATTTTCAGATGGTCAATACCCAAACAAATGCCATAAAAGTTTTCAAAATCATGAAACATAAACATCAAGCAAGCACCGTGGTGGAAACATATCATATAACATCAAATCGAAAATATCCCATATCACATAAAACATATTTATCCAAAATCATTCTTATCAAAGCACTTTATAGTAAAGAAGAAACATAAAGCAAAAATATTAACAAAAACATAAAACAAAAGTATCAATAAAAATAAAAGTATCCACTCACTATACTATGATGGACCGGATATGCTCCACGTAGTTGGAAAATGTTGCGAATCTCGACATCGATCTAAAGCCAATTCAGTTTGTTAGACTATATAACACGAAATACTTTTCGTATAACATAATAAAATATGCAATGCATGGACACTCAAACTCACCATGTATTGGGGATATCTAGGTTGTCTATAAATTTTACGGACCTCGATTTGGAATTACGCAAGTGTGGATAGTGTGGATGCTGAAATTTAGATTCTGTCTATTTTCAAGCTTTTTACGAATTTTGATTTCGACACCCGAACTGCCACATAATAGCCTCTACAATTTGTTTTCCTTCATCAAACCATACAACAATCCAACACCACCAAGAACAACCCTCCATTACCATAATAACAATCGATCTCCAAAATACATATACACTATTTGCCACATTGCTCAACAAACCCATCTAATGAGATAGCAAAATAAAGCATAATCACCAAACCAAATGCAATAACCTAGCCAATCGATCAACAATAAGTAATAAATAAGCTTTATTACCTTCAAAATGGAAAAGATCAAAACCTCTCAAGCTGCTACAAGAGGAGAGGGAAAGGAGATTTTCGTTTCCTCACTATTTGCACAATGAGAGCACCAAGACTTAGTTGGGAACTACAAGGATGAAGAATGATGACAATAGGAAGCCAAAATTCAAGCAAATAAGCTTAGCTTGCTAGTAAAAAATGGCGTGGAAGGAGGGTGAGGAATAAGGAAATTTTGGGAGCCATGGAGAGAGAAAAGAGAGATATTTATTATTTTTAAATGAGTGAAAAAGAAAAGAAAAAATCTAGAAATTGGGGAGCAAAATAAAATACATAAGGTGCCACCAAACTCAACTTAGCCCTTTACTCAATAAACTTAATCTTCACCGCACATAACCCACTATAGAAAGACAATTATGACATAGATGATTTTAGTCCAAAAAATTAATTATAGATTTTGCTAATGACTTTACTCGAATATGGAAAATTCCTTCCACCAACGGATCAATATGAACTAATATCGGTTAAAATCTTACCAGTTATTATAAAGTTGGTGCGCTAGGTCAATCCCGCTCTATCATGTGGGTCGCACAATAAAGTTTAAATTTAAATTTAAATTATAGGAGTAAAGCAAGATTGATCAGGCATACCTAAATCATTCTATTACCCTACATATAAATACTTCCCTATAACTATAGAATGATCGTGATCATCTCTATAATTACACTTAAATAATGTGGGTTGTGGGATATAGGTTGATTGTGATCATCTATACATTACATCTACCCAATGTGAGATATAAGATGACCACGATCATCTCTACAATCAATTACATCTACCCAATGTGAGATATGAGATGACTCTAATCATCTCTATAATCAATTACATTTACTTGATGTGGTATATGTGATGACTGTAATCACCTGTATAAAGACACATGTCCTATTTGTGCCAATAATCTCACGTGCACATTAATTTTACGAACATGCATGAACCAAAAGACTATTAAATGAATAAGACAGTCCAATCCACATATAAATATTTTTATACAATTATATCTGTCATGTAGAATATAGGATGACCGTAATTATTTTTATTATAAATATATTATTGTGATGTAGTCTTAGAACAAATTCTACAGATCAAGTTACAATTTTCGTATTTTAGAATTTTTCAGAATGGATTATGTAAATATTTCACAGGGAGTATCTTTTACAGGTCTATTAAGAGTAACACACACTTGCAAGTCTCCAAACAAAATTCATAACAAAGTCGTCTTTCATCCGTGCATTGAAAAACAGGACGATATGAGCATGATTTTATAGAAGGATAATGATATACTTACTCACACTTTTTCCGAATTTTATCACAACTCATTCACTGTAGCTACAATTAGAGAGTTTGATAAAATTAAGTAAAAGTGTAAGTAAATTTATCATTTTTGTTTATAGAATAAGGATACCAAGAATGAAGTGGAACCAAACGTCGTTAATTTGTAGAAGAAGTTGATTAATTTAAAATGTTAGAAAAGACCAAATCAATGCGACTTTATTTAAAGAATTAAAAATATTGAAAAGATGAAATCAATTCAAACTGCTTTATACAAGAGGCAGTTTTATTATGTTTTGAACGATTTTTAAAAATAGAAGGTTTATTCGGACCAAATTCATAATCGTTTCTCGATTTGTTCAGTCAAATCGATCACATTTTCATAACATTGATAATAACAACTTGGTTTTAATGTGACTCAAGAGTATTAGCGGGGCTTTGGAGGGAGAATCTCATTAGCGTTAGGAAGTTAAATGATGTGGGTTCGATAGAATGAAGGATCTCAAGAGATTTAAGTAATTAAATGACATGAATTTAATATATTCTTGAAGCATAAACTATGATTTATGTGGTATTGTATGTGGTGGTGCTATACACATATCTAAATTATAATCTCTCGTTTATATTGAACAACATGACTTTAAACTTATCTTAGTACCTGTAGGAGGGCGGGAATATTTACCTGTGTAAGAAAAAATACAATTGTAGTCACTAATCAAACGACCGTAGATATATGTTATTTATAGAGATACTTTATAAAAAAATAATTCAAATATCTCACTTTCATTAATTTATTCGAGCATACTAATAATGTTTTTTTAATTAATATAATTATGATTTCTCTACTCCTCGTCTCTGAGATTAGACCTAACCAAGGTTTCGGTTCGGAACCGAAACCAAACCGGAAAGAACCATCCAATTCCAGTTCTTTTTGGTTCGATTACGGTTCTCACCCTAGTCTAATCGGAGAACCATATGGTTCCAACGATTTCAATCGGAACCGTTGGAACCGTTCAACATCATAACCGAAATCTTACGATTCAAGCGACCCGTAAGGTTCCACTATTTCAATTGGAATCGCCAAATGGCTACTAGCCATTGGGAAATATTTGAGAGAGTCCAACGGCCAGTAGCAATTGGGCATCCTTACAACAAAAATAATAATTTTTTATTTGTTTTAAATTTTTTATTTTTCCTTAATTACATTAATTAAATGGCTAGTTTTCAGGACAATTTAAGCATCATAAAATCTATAAATATGGGCCATATTTCATATTTTTTTCAAAACAGTGCCAACAATTCTCTCATTATCAATTTTCTCAATTGTTCTTTATTTTTTTACAATTCTCTTAATTTTACAATTCTCCAATATTTAGAAAAAATAGTAGTCCAATGTCCCAACCTAAGAGAGCGGCTAAAGTTTCTATACACGATGAAGAGAAGTTAAGTCTCGATCTTTTGATATTTTCAAAATTAATTTTCATTTATTCGAAATTGAAAATGAAGGTCCAAGAACAATATGCAATTAATGTGGTGTATTTATGGCAATATGAACAAGCACTTCGATAGACATCATGCTGCTAAAATTACAGTTGATACATCACAAACTCAAATGTCCAGGTACTCTTCATCTAATAGAGGTACAAGTTCTTTAAATTTATTTGAATTTTCTGATATTAAAAATAGAGAAGAATTTGATAAATTGACTTGCATGACATAATTTTCTTTAAGTTTTGGTGAAAATTACTTTTACTAATTACTATCGAAATGCTTTAAATCTTGTTGCCTGTAAAATGCCTAAAAATACTACAAAATGGTAAATTTAGGGGGCTATTTTTTCATATTTGTTGCACATGCCATTTTCTTAATTTATGTGTTCAAGATGGTTTGACTTATTTATAATATCACATTGATCCTATAAAGAATATATTTAATTGTATTTGGTCATATTCGCATGTTATGAGAGAATTGGCCAAATTTTCTAAATTAAATAGTGTTAACCAATTAAATTTTCACGAAAATGTTCCAACTCGTTGAAATTCAACTTATTTTCTTATAACTCAAGCTTTTATTTACAAAAAATATATTATCTAGTCGTTTTCCCAACATGGTTAACATATAACACTTTTTAATGGTGTTTATTATCCAACATCAAATTTATTTCTTGTTAAATATTTGAATATTGTTAGTACTCTACATGAGCATGTTGAAAGTGAAAATGTGAGTGATCTTGTTTTATTTGAAGCTATTACTATAATGAAGAGGAAATGATTGACTTATTTAAAAGACGTTCTATTACTTTATCTTATTACTACATTTTTTTTATCCTAAATTTAAATTAGAAGTTTTGAATGGTGACTTACAAACTTAATATGAATTTTTAGGAATAGATGATGAAATTAATGTTAGAAAAATAACATATGGAATAAAAAATAATATAATAGATTTATTTAATGATTATGTCGGTAGATACAACTTGCAATTAGCTGGATAATCTAGTAGCAATATCAATATCTATCATGTTTTATCGATTATTGCTTAAGAGGTTCTGGTAGCACATGTTTCCACCGTTGCAGTTGAACAAACCTTTAGCTTATGAGGCAATATTTTAGATGCGAGACAGTCTTCAATACATCCTAGCTCCTTAAAAGCAACAACATGTGTCGATGATTGGACCAAAGCTGATCTAAGACAACAAGCAGAGGGCTTCGACTTCAAATCTGACCAAGGTACCCCCAACTTTTGTTCTTATTTAAAATCCCCCCCCCCCCCCACTCAACTTTTTCTTTTTATTTATACTAGCAGAGGGCCCGCACATTGTGCGAGTTAATCATATCTTTAACTATAATTTCATATCATAAAAAAATATAATGATATTTTAGGTATTGATTTTGTAAATGTTTCATATATATAATATATATATATATATATATATATCGTCTGTTTGTCTCTCAATTCTCAAATAGTATTTCTTATTCACAAACTTGGAAAATGGTATAAACAAATATGACAAGAGATTTCCAGAGGTTTTAGTATTATAATCTCGAACAGAAGATCAGAAAGAAAGTTAAGGAAGATAAGGATAAATAGAGACATAAATATTCTCGACCAAGACAAATCTACGAGTTAACCCCCATAAGGAATTCGAGGAAGATTCCTATTTAAGGGGGGAGAATTTATAACGACCGGTAATCTCGACTACTGTTACGTTACGAGATGAGTGTCATATAACATAAAATATATTTGGACACATATACCCTCATCAATTTATAACGATCGATAATCTCGACTACTATTACATTACGAGACGAGTGTCATATAACATAAATTATGTTTGGACACATATACCCTCATCAAATAACTTTGGGAACGATAGAATTTTTTTTCGAGATTCTGATATTAGTTGATACGATGTTCCACTCTGGACAGTCCATGGTGTTGGACTATAACTTTCTCATACGAACTCCAATTTTTATGAATTTTATATCGTCGAAAAGCTGAGATCGGGACCTACAACTCTCGGGTTGAATAGTTTTTCAAATTTGAATACGAATCAGGTCAAAAACGCAGGGTAAATATCTGAATAAATAGTAACTCCGGACTCATCTAGAAAATTCAATAGTTCTCTCGAAATTTTTGATTTTTTTCAAACTAAAATGTTACAAATTATCCAAATGGGTCCCTACTATATATAAGGGACATTATTCATGCAACAAAAAGATTTGAGAAAGAGCTGAAAAGCGTGAAGAGAAGGAGAGGGGAAAAGAAGAAGAAGAAGAAAAAAAAAAGAGTGAAGGAAAGTTGGCCCCTCACCAAAATTAAAGAAGAACAAGCACAAATCAAATCACCACAAACTAGAGGAAAGGAAAACCAAGCTAAGAAGACTTGAATGGTGAAAGATGAGAAGTGAGAAAAGGTAAGGAAACTTTAACCCAAGTTTTAGATGTTGATGTTTTGATGATTTATTGGTTAATAGATATTTTTGAGTTATAGTTATTGGTGTTTATATGGTTTTGGTGTTAAGAAAATGATGATTGTGGGAAACCCCCAACTTGTTAAATTTTGGGCATGAGATTAAATAAAGGTTATAGATTGGACATGAGTTGATATTGATAATATTTAGGATATTTATTGAGGTTATTTGATTGTGTGGAAGTATGGAAAGAGTGTAAAGCAAATTGAGTATTAAATGATGAAGTTGAGACCAGAACTTGGCCTTGCGTCACGACGCAGAACGCTCTGTGTTGTGACGTGAGCTGGAAATATTTCCAGATACATTTCTGGATTGATGCGCTTCGCAACGCGAACTGGGAATTTCCCAGGTATGTTTCGGGAATGATACGCGTCGTGATGCGTAAGACCTTGTGTCGCGACGCGTGATCAAAAAGTTCCCCAAATCAGTTTTAAATCATTTTGGATTCACCCCAACATGTTAAAGGCCACCCTAAGAGCCTCGTATCAGTTCATGTATACACATTACATCAGGATATAAGTACAATATGCCTTGAAATAATAATAAGTGCTTGAGTGGATAAACTTAGTTTAATTCAGAATATGTTTCCCATCTCACTTTCGAATCAAGTTATCAATTATAGATCATCGTAGGAACCACATATTCTTTCGGTGCGGTGAAGTTATACCAGCCAAATTCCAAATCAGTGAGTGTCCACTTTTCTTTTAAGTTGACTTTCATTATGGTTTATATCAGACTTACTTTTCATTTTTAGGACGTTAGCCAAATTTACTATAAGTTATATTTTTTTAAGCATGTTTTGAGAAAGGATTTAGAAAAGAAATGTTTTTAAAGCATATGTTTTATTTTTTTGAGCATTGGGGAAAAAATCACCTCAGTATGTAACATGTCACAGATATGGAATTGACAGAGAGCACATGTTAACATATAGAGGACTGGGGATGACAGATGCCCATAGATCTTAGATTCAGTGTTTGGAGGATAACATAGATCTGCACCCCTAGTTCTGGTTTAGTGGCTTGGGGAACGACGATCCGTAACGCCCCAAGACCATTAATTTTAGGGACATAAGTGGCATGGTTTAGGGGACGACGATACGTAACACCCCCATACGTCAGGTTTTCAGAGACAGAGATAAGTGTTCAGAAACAGTTTTTAGATATAGATTTCAGAGTTAGTTTTACAGAGAGAGATTTTCTAGAAAGAAATTTTTTTAGAAACAACAGATTTATAAGAGACTTTCAGAAAAGATAAGTTTTACGAAGAGATTTCAGACAAGATTTTCAGAAAAAGAGTTCAGAGTTTTCAGACAAGAAAATAGTTTTTATATAAGATTGTTTCCTAGGAGAATTTTAGTTTTAGAACCTAGTATTTTCATAATAGTATTTCATTTTTCCTTTCAAATCATCCACTCATTAAAATCATACAAACGGTCTAACCACCCACTCCTAGTTTCTCTATTTTGAAAGTATTCCTGGAGGATGAGCTCGGGAGGATGGATACTGATGCCAGTTCCTAGGGATTTGGTCTACCAGGTCAAGTCAGGGATAAAGTCCAGTTCGATCAGAGTCAGAAAAAGTCATGTAACATATATGTTATCTAGTAAATATTACATATATATTGCATTATAAAAATCATTGTCATAGTTGAAATGTGTATTTAAACAAAGTATTTAATATTAATAGTATTATGCATTCATGGTTTATGAGTTGGGCAATGGTATCATGCATGAGTTTATATATATGATATAATAATAGAAGTTGTCAGAAGTCAGAGGCTCAAGGGGATAGTACAGTCTATTCCCTACCGGTAGCATCCCCCGGATGGAGGATGCTACAATATAATTACAGGTTCATACACTTACGTACATCAATACATACATATAGACATCAAGCTCATCAAATATCTCACTTCATATCATAGTAATAATAAAAATTCATACCTGTAGTGGTTGATTAATTTAACTATACATAGTCTTGAACTCCATTCTCAAAATCACCTTTTAACTATCCTCGTTTGATCATAAACTTTTCAATCATCTATTTCTCTATATATTTAAATCATAAAATCAACAATTCAAGTACTTATTGCATGATTTACTTATCTGGCTTCACGATCACTGCAGGTCCTAGTCAAATCTGTCAAAATAAATGGTGAAACGCCGTCAGAATCGCGACTTTAGAGAATTCTTGACTTAAATATAACAAAATTCCGAATATTTCTGGGACAATCATATTAAATCTGATTTTAATGTTTTCAGTTCCATTAATCTTAAAATATAATTACAAACTAATCCAAGCCACTAGTTAACTTAAATCTTCAGTTTATGTGTTTTTGGAAAATCTTCCGAAAATGTTTATACAAACGCTACGGATGGGTCTTGAACCCTCCGAACCTACCCAGTTTTATCTAAACATTATCATGTCTTCATAACTATCTTATATATATTGTTACAATAAAAAACACATCAATACATGGAAAATCCACTTCAACCGGAAACTTACATAATCTATCAGATCGATCCAATTCATTCCATTTTCACTCGGATTTTACCATATACACATATTCAATATAATCATGCTCAAAGAATTCAATTTATATCATTACGCTACTCTGTGAAGCTACCGAAAACATTCGAACATATAATGGCAAACTTAAAATTGGTGAATTTTTACCGGGATGTCTTACCGAGATTTCGAGGGTATATACGGACTCCAAATGATCCTATGAACGTACTAGAATCGATGAAATTTCTATCCGAGCTACTATTCATTTGTGGATACTGTTCACTACCACTTTCTCTCTTGTTTTACGTGTAACACCCTGCAACTATGGCATGACCCTAACGACCTATCTTATGTGCGAAATATATATTTAATATGAAACCATGTATTGGTGCATTTACGATCGCAAATTTTTTTTTACGAAGCTTGAAGAAAATTACCTCAATTGCGACATAATTGTAATTTTCAATATATTTGGATAGTCTTCAGTATTTCGGCCATATCTTGGGCTACTGATTTCTGATTTCAGTAATATTTATATGTACAATAATCTTAGATAAAAATCTACAACTTTCGTGTTGAATAGTTTTCCAAATTTTGAGCATAACTAGGAAAAAAATTGTCATTTTCATATGAGGACTATACTATGATGAAAATTGAACAATAAAGTAAATAATCACTTGGGCCCATGATGCCCAACTAATTAATCATAAGCCCAATTTTCTCTTCCCCAAATCATCTAGAAAAGACTAATAGACTATTGAGTAAATAAAAAACAAATCAACCCCTAGAAAGAGCCATAGCCGAAAGTGATGCATGGAGAATGAGAGTAGAATTTTCATTTCCTTAACAAAGCCCAAATGAGAACAAGTGAGAATCAACACCAAGGGAGAAAAACAGTCTAAGGAAGCTAATGGTGAAGGAAAATAAATGATTTGAGGTAAGAAAACCTTTACCCAAAATCTAAATTTTGACAAATGTATGATATTTTTGTACCTTATGTTGATATACATGTGAGTGGATTTATTATGCATCAATGAACAATCTTTAGAGGTAAAAATTATTGCATTACCAAAAATGATAAAAACCCTAGAGTAATCAATTGATTTGGGATGATGCAATTGATGAGAATTTAGGGGTTGGATTTAGTAGGAGTCTTGAAAATGTTGGAAGAGGTAGATTTGGTGTAAATGATGAAGAAAATTTGGCCCTATGAGAAGGGGTGTGGTTAGACCATGGATATTTTGAGGGGCCGAGTTTTAGTTATTTGGGGGCTGATTTGAATGATTAGAGATTGAATAAGATGGAAAAATATATAGGATGTGTTTGGAATGGTTAAGAACGTAAAACCTAAAATTGGTGAAGTTTTGGCATTTCGCACATAAAGTGTTTGACGAAATGTCCCAATGAGCCAAAATAATTATTCAGACAAATTTAACATGAAGTAATATATGTTTTAGACATTAGGAAGTCAGTATAATATGGCTAATTGAATAAAATTGGAAGGGATGCATAATTCGCAAGTTAGTTAGTGAACTCAGTTTACAGGACATTCTACACAAGCTGTGTGTTTATACTTGAAACTTGCGTTTTAGACATCAAATTAACAAACCATAAATTCTTAGTAAACTAGACATAATTACGAGTAACATATCCATAAAAATCATATTTTTTAGACTTAAGACGGAGTCGCACCAAATTTTTAAACTTGGTCATACTGCAGTAATCCACTGGTTCTGCGTTAATAGAACAGAGCATAAATAAAAAATTATAACTTGAGTTATAGGAATCTAAATCATGATCTATAAAATTCAACATAAAATAGACACATAAGCGAGTATTCTATTAAAATCTCAGCCCCAAATTCAACACCGATTAAGCGCACCAAATTTTCAAAGTCAGTGTTAGTGCACTGAAATTTTATGGAAAGATGGCAGAATATGGCGTTTTTCGAAGTAGCTTGTGAGATCCTTGAACGAGCATGGTAAAAAATTTTAGACCACCCTAAAATATTAGTAACATAGCAAAGATAAGTTATCATGAATAGCGAATAAAATTTTGTTAAGCAAGGATATAATTCGCAACATTAGTATTAACGAATTTTGTAAATTCTAGATTGTCACCAAGAGATGCGGTTCTGCCACCGTCGCAAGGCATCACTAGCAAGTTCCGAATCAGTGAGTGAATATTTTCTTTTCAAGTTGATATTTTGAATTGAGATTAGCTTTTAAGCGCATAGGGCGTTAGCCGAGTTTATTTCTAGTTATATTAAGCATGAGAATATTTTAGGAAGTTTTGAAATTAAAAGTATGATTTTATGATTTCTGGAGGCATGGGGAAAAACCCACCTCATATGTAACTTGGAATTGACGAATCTAGTAACGTGTGCACACGTAGTTCAGGACTAGGGATGACAGTTGTCCCCAGATCCTAGTTCAGGGCCAAGATGACAGCATTGATTAGCGCTCATGTCTTTAGTTCAATAACTTAGGGGACAACGATACGTAATGCCCCAAGGCACTAGTTAGGCGTGTGGGGGAACGGTGATACGTAATGCCCCCATACTTCAGTTGTTTCCAAGATGAGATTTTTCAGAATTACATTTTTATAAAAATGGTTTTAAAAAGAATTAGTTTTACGAGAGATCTCAGAGTTTTACAGAAAGAAAGAAGTTTCTAGGAAAATTTGTCAGAAAAGAGTTTCTCATTGAAAAGAGATTTGGAGAAATCCAGTTTTCCTCAAAAGGTAAATGGTTTTAAAAATACAGAATCTAATTGGTATAAGAAGTTATTTGATTTTAAACTTTCCACTCACTGAGTCTTCATATACTCACTCCCACTCTCTAATATGTTTTTTTGTAGGAATTATTCGGAGGATAAGCTCGAGGGGATAGATACAGATGACAGTCACTAGGGTGTTTGGGTCCACCAAGTCAAGTCAGAGGTACAGTTCAATCAGAGTCGTAGTAAAGTCATGTATAAGACATTTATATAGTAGAGATTGTGTGTGTATTAAAATGTATTTTATGAGTATTAAAATGTATTTTATGTTGTTGTGTTGGGCAATGGTCCTTATGCATGGTTTTGTATTTTAGATGGGATTAGTAGTGACGATCATAGTCAGAAAGTCAGAGGCTCGGGAGGGTACGTCAGCCTATCGTCTGCCGGTAGCATCTCCCAAAGGGGGATGCTACAAAGATGGTATCATAGCATGGTCTAGGGAGTCAGTGACTACAATGTGTAGAGTGATGGGGTCTTGTATGCATTATATGCCTGAGGTACTCGTATATGAGACATTACCTCTCCAGTATCCGATCTTCGAGTATGTCCCCAAGCTTTATAGAAATGTTAGTAAGAATTTCCCAAGCTATTTGAATATTCTTCCTAATGAAAGTAACTATAATCCTTGTCCTAGCTGAGAATCCTTTTGTACTCATCTTGGTTTATTATCAAAAGTTCAAGACAGGTTTTGAAAATAGATAACTAAGTTCTAAGAATGTTCACACAGGGGATTAAAAAGAGAAGGCTATAAGAAAAGTAAGGAATGGTGTATAGATGCTTAAAGCAACCAGATGAAATAAAGATATAGTCACAAAATTAGATAATAAAGAAAGTTTCAGAACTTATATTAGTAAGGAGAATATAATAATCCCTAGCAAGAATAAAAATATCAGGTAGACCTAAGTGAGGTTCCTTCCCTTCTCATAAGATTTCTTCGAGCAGATCCAAAAGTCCTCGAAAACCTTGTACAAGTAGCAAGCCTTTCGAGTATTGAGGAATAGTCATGAAGGCAAAAGAAGAAAGAAATCATGATTAGTCGTGGAAGTTTCCAATAGACATGAGATGCCACAAAAGATATTGAGATTTTAGACATTCAAACCCAGGCTCGTAAGAAATAAAGTGAATGTCGTCAGGAAAGCTGATTAGTTGTCTTAGCTAAGAAATCTGATATAGATAAGACCTTGATCTACCTAACCTCTTAGTGATACCGGTTAAGGAAACTGTCTTGACGGAGTCTATCTCATACCTATCTTAACATGAGTAATAGACTTTACCGGGACATGGTATACTAGAACAAGGACTTTGATATCCATGGAGATGTAAAATTCTTGTCCCATCATTTACTAGCATAGATAAAGATAACCGTAAGAAAGCTCAGTACCCATAATATTTTATTCTGAGGCAGGGACATCAAACCTTGAGAGAGGGTTCACATAAAAAGGGACCAAAGAGGCTTCTAAAGCTAGAAAAGATAGAACTCGACATAATCCAAGATGGATAAGTTTGCAGTACTATTAAGAATCCATAGACCAGACCAATGCTAGTGGAAATCCATTAAGTTTAAAAGAAGAGACCCATGAGATTGGAGATTCTCAGAAGTTATTAAAAAGTACCAGTACGAACAGTAAGATTAAATGTCATAGTTGTAGCTTATAGTAAGAGTAGAGATCTAGAAAGTAGCCAATAAGAATGAACCACTACTAGCCTCGGTAGCAGAGTATAGAGCCAAAGATAGGTTATGGAAATAAATAATAGAGAAGGATGCAGAAATTAACAAGAAAGTTCAGTACATATAGTAACATAGATAACATTTCTTAAAGACAGTAACGTAAATGGAGACCTCAGAATAGTTGATAAAAGTTGTGGAACCTTAGGACATGGAGTAGTCAATGAAGATCCCAACAGAACGAATGATAATTCTTCTTTCCTGCAGCCCCTACTCTAGTGAGTATATAGACACCGAACCAAATCATCACTGAGCTTAGAAAAATAACAGTAATATGTATTCTCATATCTCTATAGAATGCATATATTCACCCATCAACTTAGAGCACAATAAGGATTTGTACAAGTAAAGAAGAACATCTAACGAGACAGACAAATCATGAGACAACAAAATAGTCGAACTAAGAAATTTAAGAGAACCTAGATAATAATCCTAAGATAGTAATATTCTGTATGAGATAGAGTAATTTGAATTTACAGTAATTCTAGCCGAATCTAGAAGTGATAACCTACCTTATTATGAATCGATAGCCTTCAAGAAGGTAAAGGCTCAAAAGAAAGGAACCAGAGTAAGCAACATGTATAACGACCCTCAGAAGTAAGATATACGACTTATACAGAGCATCTCACCATACTAAAGAGGACAAATTAGTAAGAGAACAACACCCAAACCAAAAGTTCAGTAGTGATACCATGACTTGTCGTAAAATCTGTAGCTTCCAGATAAGTAATGACTTAAGAGGTTTAAAAAACTCAGATAAGTAGGAAATATTTTATGACCATAAAGATAAAATACATGACTGATAATGCCTTTTGATAAGGCAAAGATTCATTACACCATTAGGAAATCTAAGTAACAGAGCAAAACTTCGAAATGAAGAATAACAAAGAGAGTTTGGTAGGATTTTAAGAGAGCATGAGCCTTAAAAAGGTTCTCAGTAAATGATAGTATGACCAATAGTCGGAAATAAATCAGGAGTAAAGTTGAAGGAGGTAATTCAAATAGTTCATAGCAGTAGTAACTTAGTGTGAGAGTCTAATATCAGATATATAAATAAGGGAATCCTAGGATTATAAATGAGCAGCAGCAACACACATAGCTAGTGTGACCACCACAACCGAAAAAGACATAAGGACCAACCCCCACCCTCACAACCCTCGTTAGATAACAGCAGACCTAGATGTTCATCCCGATGAGATTTCCAGAAATAAATGAATATATGGTGCAGTATAGTATCCTATAAGGTAGAGTAAAAGACATTTAAAAGATAATATCCTTCAGATAAGAAGACCGAGATATAAAACATGGAAACTCCAGATATAGTAAAAGAGCAGAAGAAAATAGGAAAATAACTCTAAGTAAAAGATTTAAATGAGGAGCCGTCGAGATAAAACGATGAAAAGAGGGAGCATCAGTCAAGCAATGATAGGAATACATGAGTAACATCATTAGACATGACTAAGGATGTATAACAACAAACTTTTCCATTTAGAAATTGAAGAAGAAGGTATCAACAGAATATACTGTGGAATGTATAGCAGCAAACCCTTTGGCGTTAATATAAGACCGAAGTTCTATTAAATATAGATTTAAAGAAAGATAACAAGTATAGACCATATGTTTCCCTTCGCAACGCACCGTTATAAATAAGGCTTAGGATGACCTGAAATAGATTTATTAAAATATAACGTAAAAATGGCTAAGGAAATTAAGTATACAAATATTGTTGAGACTAGGATAGTACCTGACAGAATAAAACTATGAGAATAATTGAAAGTGGGATATCCTAGAGTGCAACCAGGCAAATAGAACAAGTCAATGTAAAAGATTATTAACCTGATTTATACTAGTAATGAATTTAAAAGTATGAAAAACAATAAACATTAGCCATAATCAAATCGCCAATGTCGATGTGAATAATAAGGAATATAGTTTAAGCACAAGTATATTGTTGGACAATTACGACCTATAGCATCACTATTTGTAAAAGATATGGTGTTCTTTGTACAAATTAACTATGTGACAAAGGAAATTGCTCTTTTATCATTTTGTAATTGGATTACTTGGACATATAAATGATAAAAGTCCATATGATCAGTACCAGATTAATAAGATATGAGACAATATTAATCCACGAAAGGTTTGATCATTAAATATCCATAGTCTTAGTATTATCGAGACTGGACATCGATAATGCAAAATAGACTAGTATTACACTTGTGCGCGTTATGGAAGCTTAACGACATAATTCTCATGTATTTAAGTATTGGATACTTATGCAAGTGTGATAGGAGGTTCTGTTAGCCGTTAGAACGGGAACAGCTTCGCTCTGGATAGACTCCTCAGAATCCCATTAGAAGTATGATTGTGTGTCTATGGGAATCTGAATCAGGGTTGGTGTATATGGTCTTAACCTGAGACTTACATCGCTAATACTTGCGACAATCAATATGCTTTGGTTTTGGTCATCCGGGGCTTTAACAGGTTCTGTGTATGCCTATTCTAGGAGTACTGAGAATCGTAGTGTATTGGGTGTGATTTCAAGATGGAAGTATCACTTCAGTGATATGGAGATGATGATCACGCAGGGATACAGAACTAGTACTCTTAAATACTGTAGTTATCGGGATAGTATGACTAGGTCATGATTATCCGATTAAAGAGACTAGTTGCTAGTGATCCGATATATGCTTCGTACGGGGCATACATAATTCCATCCCTAGGCCTGGCATGTGACATCCGATACTGGATCGATATATGCAATACTTCGTATACTACGCTTGATAAAGATTATATATTCCTCGTTGAATATTTCTAGAGAATTGGGTAGACATAGTGCTTTACTAGAAGCCAACCATGTCTTGTAAATCGGTGAGAATGTGGTACCGGGTACGCACGTGTTCGGATAGTCCGATGACCGTATTTACTGCCAATATATCCATGAATCTCTTGGGTCACTTCCCAAAGATTCACCGATGACATTTGACTCGAACATAATTAATCTCGGATTAATTATGAGAGAGAAAATTAATCTGAGATTAAATACGGCAATAATTAATCTGTGATTAATTATGAGAAAAATAATTAATCTGGGATTAATTGCGGTAGGAATTAATCTGGGATTAATTCAACTAGAAGAGATAACGTGATTAATTTAGAATTAATCGGGAAAGTAAATTTAATAGTTAAATTAGATTTTACTATTTAATTTATTTAATTGGGCTAAAATAATATATCGGATATATTAATTGAAATTAGATTTCAATACGGAAGGAAAATTGGATTTTAATTCAAGCGAACGAATTAATTTGAAATTAATTCATCAGCGACTTTCGTAATAATTTTATGAGGTATTATTATTTAATTAAATTGGATTTAATTACGTCGCGACGGAAAATTCGTTTAGTCGGATTAAAAGAACCGGGCCCAAAGTGTGTTGTGTAAGCCAACCAAATTTTGAATTTAAAGTGGTGGGACCCACTTCACTTACATCAATTGTTAGACATTTGATGGAAGTGGTTGGGAATAATTAATTTGATTTTTTGTTAACACACCTACCAAATCAACACACACCAACTTTTAATATAAGTTTTTTGAAAACACAAAATCAACAATCCTCTCTCTTCTCCAACACAAAAACCGTGAGCCTCTTTTACCCATGGAAATTTTTGTTGCAAAAATTTCAAGCAAGCTAGCACTTGGGAGTCTCTTGAAGATGATAGGGAAACTCACCCATGAGTTTGAAACAAGAAAGAAAGCTTGGAGCTTCTATATCCATGGAGTTTTTAGAAAATTTCAAAGCCGATCAATGTGAGTATTCCGCAACTCCCTTTGATTTATTCACACACAAATCATATTTAGGATCCTTGGGCAAGTCTTAGAGACACTAACATATACATATAGTTAAGTTTAGTATAGGTACCTTGTTCCCGAGTCTTTAGCTAATTAAGAAGGACCGCAAGAAAATATACCTAGAATTAATATCCTGAATATAAGAGGCATTGGTAAACAACAATAGTAAGCTAAAAGTATATGAAGAATTTGACCATGAACTATGAGGTCCTAAGCCCCACATATTGGCAGAGATATGAGAACTTGAAGGACAGAGCCGATAAGCATTTGAAGTTTAGCGAGGAGAAAATAAAGAGTTAGATAATTAAGTTATGAGAATGAATGCTAGGATTAGATCGAGTATGTGGCGCTAAGGAAATATCTAGTAAGATTATTCTTTTATACATTTACACCTAGAATTGAAACAGGATATGAAAAAGCCTAACAATAGAGAACACTAGTATTTCTAGAGACTGGAAAGTACCAGCTAAGAAGAGCCCGAAGATATATTTAATAAGGTCAAATAAGTTGTCAAGGTTACTATAGATAAAGAAAATATGACTTATGAATTAATACACTTCTTAAAAACCAGATTGATGTAAATCCCTCATATATACCAAGTATTGCTATTGAGGATTAATCATCCAACTTGAAGTAATTATGGGTACGGCCATATTAGCACTTGTATACCAAATTCAGTTAAAACCTTACATGTTAAGCGTGCTTAGATAAAATCAATAAAGAGATGAGTCACCGTCTGGGAAGTCTTAAGAAGTATTAAACCTCTAAAAGTATAACAATATGAAGTAAGATACAAATAAGGAGCATCCGACAACCAGCATAATTCACTGAGGCACCGATTCGAAAGAAACCTAAGTTAAGATCATAAAAGATTGAATACTTCTAGCATATTTTTGGGGAAGTCATGAAGTATAGAATAAGAGATAGATAAGTTTCATGAAGGATTTACATCTTTATGTAGATAAGATGTATCATACAAACAAATTTAACAAGGTGATACCAATTAATCAAACTTTCGGCAATAAAAATTAATTAGAGTACACTAGAATAAGAGACTCATAGAAATTATGAAAATGAATCCTTAACAAGAAAAGCAGAAAGGAAGTTAAGGAGGATAAAAGTAGCAGAGACACAGACGTCATCAAACTAAGACGAACATGAGAGTTAAACCTTCGAAAGGATTCATGGATAAATCCTATTTAAGGGGGAGAGAACCTCTACTGTGGCATGACCCTAACGACATACCTTATAAGTGAAATATATTATTTAATATGAAACCACGTATGGGTGCATTTACGATCACAAAAATATTTTTATGAAGTCCGATGAAAATTTTCATAATTGCGGCATACTTATAAGTTTTAGTATATTTGGACAGTCTTTAGTATTACGACCATATCTTAGGATACCGATTTCTGATTTTAGTAACTTTATATGTTCGAAACTTTAAGAGAAAGATCTACAACTTTCGTGCTGAATATTTTTCTAAATTTTGAGCATAACTAGGACAAAATTGGTCACTTTCCCATGAGGACTGCACTATGATGAAAATTGAACAATAAAGTGAATTGTCACTTGTGCCCATGAAGCCCAACTAATTAATCATAAGCCCAATTTTCTCTTTCCCAAACATCCAGAAGGTCCTCAAATCATCTAGAAAAGACTAGTAGACTAATGATTAAATAAAAAGAAAATCAACCCCCTAGAAAAAGCCATAGCCTAAAGTGATGTACGGAGAAGGAAAGCAGAATTTTCAGTCCAACGAAGATTTCTGCAATTGCGCATAATTGTAATTTTCATTATATTTAGATAGTATTTAGTATTTCGACAATATTTTAGGCTACCGATTTCTTATTTCAGTAATTTTTATATGGTCGAAAATCTAAGACAAAGATCTACAATTTTCGTTTGAACAGATTTCCAAATTTTGAGCATAACTAGGACAAAATTGGTCACTTTCCCATGAGGACTGCACTGTGACGAAAATTGAACAATAAAGTAAATTGTCACTTAGGCCTAAGAAGCGCAACTAATTAATCATAAGCACAAAGTAATGATTCTTTCGAGTATGATGAATTACTTGATTCATTTAATGAATTGTATGATTCATTAATAAAGAAACATAAATTAGTCAAAAGGAACATTCATTGTTAATATATGATCATGCATTAATTGTGGAGAAAAATGAAATTTATGAAAAAGAATTCATATGCTTAAAAAGTAAAAATGTGAAACTTGGAAAGAACACATCTAGCATGGCATCTAGCTCTACTACATGTGATTGTAAAACTATTAATGAATAAAATGACTAATTGAAAAAGAAAGTTATGGATTTGAACAATATTGTAATAAAATTCACTTTGGGTGAAAAAATCTTAATATTCTTCTTGGATCCCAAAGATGTCTATTCAATAAAGAAGGTTTGAGACATAGGCCTTACAATAAAAGAACTTATTTGAAAAACCACTTTGTTAAGACATCCACCTCCTACTCACATATTACCTTTAACGGAAATGTTATGCATGGGTACCAAAAGAAACCAAGACTAACTTCCAAGTACCCAAGAAAATTTGGGTACCTAAAAGTACATGATCTTCCTTGAATAGGTGAAGAAGAAGAAGACTAAAGGAAAATGGTTCCTCGATAGTGGATGCCCAAGGCATATGATGGGGGACTACTCAAAACTTTCTTCTTTCACTTGCATCAAGAATAGTAGATCCGTCACGTTTGGTGATAACGCGAAAGGTGAAATCATTGGATATGGAATCATTGGTACCGGTTCCATCACTTTGATTGAAAATGTTTTACTAGTTTATGGTCTTAATCATATTTTGTTCAGTACTAGCCAATTATGTGATAAATAATATGAAGTTGAATTTGATGCATCTACTTGTAGAATTGTTGATAGAAAATCAAATAATACATTGTTCATAGGTCAAAATATTTATTTATTTGAAATTAGACATGACATGCATCATGAGAAATGTTTAAGTGCATTAGATGACAACTCTTGGCTTTGGCATAGAAGATTAGGTCATGCACACATAAGATTGATTTCCAAAATTTCCAAAAAGAATTTAGTAAAAGGACTTCCAAAGCTAAAATTTGTGAAAGATCAAGTTTGTGAAAATTGTGAACTTGGAAAACAACATAAAAGTTCTTTCAAAACTAAAAATGATTTTTACATCTCAAAACCCCTACAACTATTGTATATGGATTTATTTGGACCATCTAAAACTACAAGCTTTGGTGGTAAAAAACTATGCGTGTGTAATAGTTGATGATTATTCTAGATTTACATAGGTATTTTTAACTAATAAAAATGATACTTTCAAATTTTTTATAATATTTTGCAATCAAGTTCAAAAAGAAAAAGAATCTAACATTGTTTGCATAAGACGTGATCATGTGAGAGAATTTGAAAATCATCTCTTTGAAGATTTTTGCATATAGCATGGCATAAAGCATCAATTTTCATGTGCAAGAACACCTCAACAAAATGGGATTGTTGTGCACAAAAATAGATCTTTGCAAGAAATTGTTAGGACAATGCTCAATGAACATCACTTATCAAAATACTTTTGGGCCAAAGCGGTCAATACTGCATGTTTCGTGATCAATAAAGTGGTAGTGAGATACCTTGATAAAACTCCCTATGAATTATGGAAGGGCAGAAAACAAATATTTCATTTTTCAATGTTAAACTATGATTAAGTTTAATGTTAAATAATATTCTAGGTATATGAAACGGTGGAGACCATGCTATCTCATCCTGAGGAAGTCCTGAATAAACATGGTGAAGAAACGACCATGACTGCAGGAGATGATCTTTGAAGCCAGAGAGATCATCCCCGGCTGAGAAAGACAAACATATCTTTGAAAAAATTCCAACACATTTATGCATCAATCTTATTTCTGAAACATATTAAAATTAATTCAATTTAATTTATATATGTGTATAGATATTTGACTATTTTTTCATTTTAAATCCACTCATTTATGTGTTTTCTATTTGCAAAAAAAAAAGAGGGGATTCCATTACATTTAAATAAAAATAACTATATTTATACTTAGGTTTGGTTATTGATCTTCTAATTTATTGATATATTTTTAGTGATTCTTTAACTAAACCACATTGTGTATAGTTGTTATGTGTAAAATATTCGCTTATTAATATAAATATAATTATTTTGTATATATTTAGTTGTTCAAAGCACAAATATTACATTTTAGCACTAGGTTTTTAATAATGTAATTAAAAAAGTGGTTAAATTTATAATAAATTAGCGGAAATTTAGTATATAATATACTACATAAACTTAAAATACATAATTTTAAAAATAAATTTTTAATTCAATTTTAAGAGTAAATTGGTATTTTTAGAAATTATGGATAAAAATATATTTCTGAAATTTTTGGGTTAATTTATAAGTTTAAAAATTATGGGCTATTTCATAATTTTCAAAAGTATAAGGATCATCTTGTAATTTCAAAAAATATGTATGAATTCGTTATATATTATTTTGGCTAGGAAAAAATTTTGCCCCCACTGACTTTGATTTCTGGATACGCCACTGACTGCAGGAGATGATCTTTGAAGCCAGAGAGATCATCCCCGGCTGAGAAAGACAAACCTTATTGTCATGATGAAAATGATGGAAAGTCCTCACTATTTTCGAAGATATCTCCAGCCGCAAAACCTCCTTGCCATGATGAAAATAATTGGACGGTTGTTTAATTATACCTCCATTTTCCAAAGATCTTTTTTTGGTATCCTTCCTTTGTAACTGTAATTTTTCTTTTTTATTCAATGACTAGAAAAAGGGATTTTCTTTTTCTTTTTTGAAATCAAAGGGAATGAAGAAATTAAGTAGCCTTTTTGTATGTCATGATTTCTTAGTTTCTGAAGTTGAAAAAGCATTTATAAAATGGTGTAAGATATTGATGGGCTTGTTTGGGTTTTACATTTTAGGTGGAATTCAATGCCGCACAAAAGGAAGAATGATTAATTTAATTTTTTAAAAATAAATTTAGCAATTAAAGAGTTAAAAATATTCTTAGAGATAGATTTATAATATAATTAAATTAGTAGAAACTTTAATATTAATACTGTTGACGGCTGGTTTTCGTCGCAGGGACAATAGTGGAATATTATTCCCGGGATTCAACATTCTTTCAGCAGTGAATTTATTTGGTTATGGGAAACCAAAAGCAAACTTTGGTAGGGGGAGGAGAGCATGCAGATTAACACAAGAAGTTAACGTGGTTCGGCGGATCGAGTCTAGCCTACGTCCATGGGCACAAAATGAATGGTGTTTTACTATTATAATACGCTCGGGCCGACCTGTTTGTGGTCGGTCTATGTGGGAACCGAGTTTTTTTACAAAGGGAATTATAAAACTCTCTCCATCTCACTCCATTTTTTTTGTATCCCCACCCTCTCTCTCACAAAAAAGACTTCCTCTTATATATATACTAAGTTTGAGGCGGCAAAGATGAGGCGGTTGCTGTTCCCATTTCTGCAGTCTTCCACGTGAACCTGGTTCATTTATTAAGCTCCATGCCCCAGGTTTGCTCCTGTCGAAAGTGAACATGCTCTCTGACACCCCATCACATCAATATAACTCTTCACTGCCACATGCATTTAATAATGAAGACAGCCTGGCGGGTGCTTCCAGGAAGTGACATGTGTAAAGGAAAATTATAATCTCGAGACTTCTGTCAGTTGCTAAGTGGTCGGCCTAATCATTTGCCGAGCCATTCGAACCATTCCCGTCCTTCCTTGAATTGTCCGAGCCCCCTTGACTTACTAGAAAGGGAGCATAGTAGGCCCGAACCATGCCGATGAGATAATGTGGTCGGTTTATGGAAAACCGCATCGAAGCACATGCTATGGTCGGTCTAAACTAGGGGATTACGTCTGGGTTTCTGCCGAGCCGAGAAATATTTAACACTTTGCGAATACCAGCTAAGAAAAATTCCACCCCTGCCCCTGGCTCACATTGCTTGATTTATATGCTGATTTCTACCACCAACATCTATCCCCTAGTTCTTGGTATCAACGAGTTTGTGAGTTGATGCCGAGAACTATTATAAGACGGTGTGTTGTTGCCCTGCTGGTGGCACCAGATTATCCATCTGCCAATAATTCTGCCACTATTCTCAGTTCTGATGCATCCATGTTTCCAGTTGTTTGAGAGGTCTGCTGCTTGAATTCCCTGTTTCTGTTCTTCAAAGAATATGTATCTGAAGCTAGAAGATCTCTTCTGCCGAGCCTGCAACCTTGCCCTTTCTTCTGTTCGCCCTGCCTGGTAACTTCCTGGTAACTTCATGTGATTTCTTTCCTTCCCTCCCTTGCTTGCTCCTCTAAATCGGGATGTGAAGAGAGATTCTTAAGTCCGACACTTAAATCTGGCCATGCGATGGACATTTTGCTTCTGAGCTGATGACAGGTCCATTTGATGGAGCGTAATCGGACTTCATGCTGAGAGGAAATATTTGTTTACAGGAGAACATTACATCCCATAGTCCACAGAATCAGACTCGGTGGGAATCACCCAAAAACCTGAGCCGAGCAAAGTACTTAGATCTGGGGGAATGATACATCCTCAGTTGAAGAAATCAGACTCGATGGGAATCACCCCAAACCCGAGCCGAGCAAAGTACTTAGATTTGGGGAATGATACATCCACAGTTGAAGAAATCAGACTCGATGGGAATCACCCCAAACCCGAGCCGAGCAAAGTACTTAGATCTGGGGGAATGATACATCCCCAGTTGAAGAATCAGACTCGATGGGAATCACCCCAAACCAAACCCGAGCCGAGCAAAGTACTTAGATCTGGGGGAATGATACATCCACAGTTGAAGAATCAGACTCGATGGGAATCACCCCAAACCCGAGTCGAGCAAAGTACTTAGATCTGGGGGAATGATACATCCCCAGTTGAAGAATCAGACTCGATGGGAATCACCCCAAACTCGAGCCGAGCAGAGTATTTAAGGTATTTGATGAAACAAATTCGATCCAAAACCGAATAATTACATGATCTCAGCGGAACGAAATCCAACCCGAGCCAATCAGTATCACAACCTCGGCGGAACAAAATCCAGACCCGAGCCGAATAACAGCACAATCTCGGCGAAATGAAATCCAGCCCCGAGCCGAATAACAATCAAGACTTACACGTAAGGGAAATAAATCAACCTTCGAAACTCTACCGATTATGGTGCGAGCGTCCACTTACCAGACCAACGAAAAAACAAAAATAAAGTTTTTAGAATGAAATTGGCAAAAGGTGGAGGTGACTTAGCACATACCCCAAACGAGAAATTTCATACGTGTAAATAACAACACAGATGCCTCGAGGTAGCGTCCTGCCCGAGGTCTCCAAAACATAATTCATAATCTCTCAGCGGCCTCAGCGGAACAAATCCAGCCCCGAGCCGACACCACGAAGCATTGGTGGAACGAATCCGGTCCCGAGCCGGTGGCACAGAGGCCTCGTCGGGACAAATCCAGCCCCGAGCCTAAACACCACAAAGCCTTGGCGGAACGAATCCAGCCCCGAGTCGGTGGAACACAGAGGCCTCGGGGGGACAAATCCAGCCTCGAGCCTAGACACCACGAAGCCTCGGCGGAACGAATCCAGCCCCGAGCCGGTGGCACACAGAGGCCTCAGCAGGACAAATCCAGCCCCGAGCCTAGACATAGATGCAAGTCATGGGGTAGTTACGCTCCGGCCTCGGGAGTCTGATCCTGCCACGAGGGGTTAACGCGCTCCCTCATGCACTTCATCCCTTGAAGTAACTCCCACTTAAAATGAAAAGAGTCAGGCCGGTACGCTTTACCCGGGGTTTGATAATGACACTAGTGTTTGGCGTGCCACGGGTTTGGTGCCCTTTCTGAGCTCAAATCATTACCTTCGCATCGAGCATGTCGAAAAAATAATGAAAAACATTTTCACGTTTAATTAACAAACAAGCGAGATGTGCAAGTTTCTTAAAAAAATGAGAGTTTTATTCATATTTAAAGGACATACTGCCATTCTTACAACTCTTTGCGGGACATTTTAAGAGAGGCTTTTACATTTGTTTTCTTCTGTCTTCTGCTTCGCGGTCCAACCGCATCTTCTGATCCGAGCTCCAAAAACTCCCGATGCATATGCTAGAGTTGTAAACTTCACATTCAAGCTGGCTCCTGCATCAGGCACTCCATCGAGATCCTTCGATCTGAACTTGATCCCAAGGTTTCCGAGCTGGATCATAGGGTCTGCCGAACCAGGCACTCCGTCAGTGCCATTTCAACAATGCATTTCCTCGGTGCTTGGTACCTCCCGATCGACCCTGGGCTTCCGAGCGAGGTCGTCAGTCTTCGCTTTGCGTGATTTTCCCGAATAATTTTTACCTTCTTTCTTCTCATTCGGGGAAGACCACCACAACAATTGAGAACTGGACCGACGGACGTCCTCCCTCACCTTTAGCTGACTAGCTCCCTGATCAATCCTCCAGCACAAGTAACTTGCGAAGCTGGCAATCGGTAGTTTGGGAAACATAGTTCCTTCTTATTGAGGAGCCTGGTCAGCTGTCGCCAACGGATGTAACCCATCCCCCTCGTTACATTTCATTCGATAATTCAACCCGGATGGGTGTCCGTTGGCCAATACTTTTACATTTCATTCCACAATTCAAAAAGAAAAGGTTTTTTTTCCATACAGACCCTTTCTTCCTTCCGTTTTGGTTTGCTTCTTCCCATTCTTTTCCCCCTCCATCCATTCTGCTATTAAGCTGCTGGTGAAAACTACCGCTTCCTCCTTCCACCATCGTCTTAAAACGTGAGCTGCTTCTTGTTCGAGTTCCCCACAGACGGCGCCAACTGTTAACAGCTGGTTTTCGTCTCAAGGACAATAGTGGAATATTATTCCCGGGATTCAACCTTGCTTCTGCAGTGAATTTGTTTGGTTATAGGAAACCAAAATCAAACTTTGGTAGGGGGAGGAGAGCATGCAGATTAACTCAAGAAGTTAACGTGGTTCAGCGGATCGAGTCCAGCCTACGTCCACGGGCACAAAATGGATGGTGTTTTACTATTATAATACGCTCGGGCCGACCTGTTTGTGGTCGGTCTATGTGGGAACCGAGCTGTTTTACAAAGGGAATTATAAAACCCTCTCCATCTCACTCCCTTTTTTTGTATCTCCACCATCTCTCTCACAAAAAAGACTTCCTCTTATATATATACTAAGTTTGAAGCGGCAAAGATGAGGCGGTTGCTCTTCCCATTTCTGCAGAGTCTTCTACGTGAACCTGCTTCATTTATTAAGCTCCATGCCCTAGGCCTGCTCGTGTCGAAAGTGAACCTGCTCTCTGACACCCCATCACATCAATATAACTCTTCACTGCCACATGCATTTAATAATGATGACAGCCTGGCGGGTGCTTATGGGAAGTGACATGTGTAAAGGGAAATTATAATCTCGAGACTTCTGTCGGTTGCTAAGTGGTCGGCCTAATCATTTGCCGAGCCATTCGAACCATTCCCGTCCTGCCTTGAATTGTCTGAGCCCCCTTGACTTACTAGCAAGGGAGCAGAGTAGGCCCGAACCATGCCGATGAGATAATGTGGTCGGTTTATGGAAAACCGCGTCGAAGCACATGCTTTGGTCGGTCTAAACTAGGGGATTACGTTTGGGTTTCTGCCAAGCTGAGAAGTGTTTAACACTTTCCGAATGCCAGCTGAGAAAAATTCTACCCCTGCCCCTGGCTCACATTGCTTGATTTATATGTTGATTTCTACCACCAACAAATACAAAAAGTTTAAATAAGTGAAAGAGCCTAAGTCAATTAGCACAAAGCTGGAATAAGCCTATCCTTTTTTGAACCGTAATCGTTTAGCTAATAAAACATAAGTAAACCGACGCCGTTTTATTAGTGTTTCTGTGAGCGGACTCATTGCATGGGTCTTTTTTTTGTTCATGATTTGGAAAAAAGATAAAAATGTAAGACAAAATTTAAAGTTTAAATTGCATATGTTTGCTTGCCTCTGTTTTCGAAATAACCACAAATTTAATGCTAAAATCCGCAATAACAATAATAATATAATAAAATGAGAAAAATGCATACATAAGTGATAATGTTGTGGCCTTGTGGGCTGCTCAGCTACATGTCGGTGCTTCCTTCAGAAACATCATCGTTTATCATTAGGTTTTTGTTTTTGGTCTTCGTTTACTTTATCAAACTGGAAGTACTTTGTGAGAAGATTTGGGACGACAAAGTTTGTTATCCAGTACACAAACAAAAGCCCTGCACTGTTATTTCAAGAAAACAAAAATTGTTTATAGAAAAGATTTTTCTAAAATTAAAATAAATGCTTTCTACAAAATTAAAGACAAAGAAATTAACCTTGTTTCTAGAAAGACGGTTATGTCACCAGATTTAGCTGGAGAAGTGGCGCCAAGAATCAGTGAATAATCCACAATGGCATTTGTTTTCAACGAGGCAGTTCTTTGATTATGCAGAAAAAACCTCCGAGTGTTTTCGCTGTTACGGAAACTATGTAATTTATGATTTGTCTTCAATTTATGGTTGTGTTTGATTTGTGAATTTATAGGAAATAAAGAAGAGTAGCTCATTGAGACACTCATGGTTCGAAGTTCTTACAGGAACATAGCCTGTTCAAAATCTTAGCTTAAGAATTATGTGATTGTGGATAGTGTTTGTTGTTGCGGAGATTGGGATAATGCAATAATAACATATGGGTCCTTTACTTTTCGTAAAATCACACATAAGTTATAAGATATAGGTTTTTTAAGAAAAAAAAATTATTTTCATGTAGGGCATATGATATCTTAAGATGTGCAGACTGCAAATATATGACTGACTACTGATTCAATTAATTAGTTTCCCTCGGACTTAAACATGGATGTTAGTAGATAGGATATCTACATTCGCAATCAATATGTACCTACTAAAATTTTTGACATCCATCAATACGGATATTCATATCCGTCATAAATAAATACAAATAAAAATAAAAATAAAAATAAAAATCTATTACCGTGTTGATGGTGATTTTTGTGACCAAGTGTTTCGAACAGCTCGGCAAGGGCAGAGAGGGAATTTTCTTCTTTTGGGAAGACGGATATTCTGAGGGTATTGACTGATTTTCGACCGGGCATGGTATCCAGACTTGGGCTCTGATGATTGATCGACCCGAGGACATAGTATGGTGCAGATATCAGAAGGCCGACAATATTAGAGCCAACCCCGACCACTATAAACCGGCAGCTCGGCTCAGTCCTATCCTTTTTCGTGGATCGAAAGAATAAACTCGGATATTATGGGTCAGGTCGGAAGCGGTTGGATTAGTTCGGCATAATGTTTGACCGTCCTCATGACGCCCAATGTGTGACCGGGACCGTTTGGACATTTCCTCCTAGCATGTACCACCGCCTAAAAGATCTTTACAGGCTGTCTTCATAATTGATGAGTGTAGCAGCACCCAAAACAGAATGATTTAATGAAGTGGCAGATGGCAGGTTTGCTTTCAGCGAGGCAGTTGGGGCAGAGAGCCCATCAATTGGCAGGAAATCCATGTGGCTGACGTCATCAAGATATGTGAATAGTGTTGTTTTTCCTTAGTATATAAAAGGGAGGGTGATCTCATTTGTAAGGGTTAGCAAAATCTCACTCAAGCATTACTTGTAAAAATACACTAAGAAAATAGCTCGGTAACACTTGACCACCTTTTAAAAAGAGGTCGGCCGAGCTCGGTTCAGTAATAAAACCAGTACTCTACTTTATTCCCGTGGACATAGGTTGGATCCATTCCGCCGAACCACGTAAACCCCTTATCGACTTTGTGTTCGTTTCTTTCTCTGCTAAGTTTGCTTTTGGCCCCCATAACCAAACAAATTCACGGTTGGAGAAGGATTGTTCCGGGAGCATTATCCCGAAATTACCCCTGGAACCAAAATCACCCGTCAACAACAGATATACGACATTCGATATAACTAATTCATTTAATATCAATCCAACAATTTAATATAAATTTGTTAAATATAATTTTAAAGATTAGTGTAATACAATTATCACATATATATACAAAACTACAATCGATACAACACAAACAATTCAGCACAATTTTGAAGATCAATTTTAATATAAGTAAAATATACAATCTCACATTTAGTTATTGAGATGGAAAACAGATATCCGATAATAATATTTGTACCTGTCCAATATCCATTATCGATACTTAATTTCATATCCGCAACTAATTCATTTTCCATTTAACTACGGATATCGAATTTTTTTAAATGAATATTAAGAGATATCCAAAATTAATATCCGTCCAAATTACCAAAGTGACTTATTATTCAACCAGCCCAAGGGTTACATGTATGTGATGTATTTTATTACATAACATTTTATAATGATTGTCATATATTCTTTAAGTGTTAAATAATAATAATAATAATAATAAAGAAGAATCGTATTAAATTTCCTACAATAATACTCAAACATTCTCTATATACCCAAGTGGGGGGAGTGGGTTGAATTGGGTATGTGATAAATTATGTGAAATTAAAAATTCTTTTATATTTTACACTATTAAGTTAGTAACTTTACCAATTTAGCTTAGGTCAGTTTTCTCAAGCACAAATTATTCCCAAAAGCAAGTTAATAAATAATATGTAAATATAAAATAAACTTGCGATAATTAAAAAAGTAAGGGTTAGAGATAATTAAGAAAGTAAGGGTTGGAGAAATTGACACTAATGATTTATAGTGGTTTGGCCAACAATGCCTATGTCCACTCCTCCAAGCCGCACTTGAAGCTTTCTACTAAGTTGAATTCCACAACTTACACTGAATTTTCCGTGACTCACTCGCAACCAAGAGTTTTGTCCTATAGGTTCACTCTAAACCTTTACACAAGAGTTTTATCACTAGGTTCACTCTTAAATATTTACAATAATTATCCTTTTGAGTATGCTCACTCAAAAATGGATTTCACAACCAAGTGTTTGAATAAATGAAAGTTTATAACTCACTTGGGCACTCACAAAAGATAAGAAGATTAAAGTGTGAGTTTCTAACCCAAGTATCTCAAGGTCAATAAATGATAATGAAGGTTTATTATGTGAGCTTAGATTATGATGAGAGTGTATGACGATGAATATTTAAGTTACTCTAAATATTTTTACCTTTGAGAAAATTGTATGAAGGCGTAAGAAATTGGCAGAAACGAAATTGGGGCTCAATATATAGTGAAGGTGAAAAACTGCCCCAGTTTTTTATCTGAGAGTGGTATTTCGGTCTAGAGAGGTCAGTATGCCAGTCCTGTAAAACATAACAGCTATATTACCGTTGAAGATTAAAGTGCAGTACCGGATTACTGACCGATATATAGTCTGGTATGCCGGTTAGCTATCGGTATGACGACCGGTATGATTCGTCCATGAGTTTATGAGTTCGATATATGTATATGCATACATCCATCAATACGAATATTCATATCCGTCATAAATAAATACAAAAAATAAAAATAAAAATAAAAATCTATTAACGGATATACGACATTCGATATAACTAATTCATTTAATATCAATCCAACAATTTAATATAAATTTGTTCAATATAATTTTAAAGATTAGTGTAATGCACAATTATCGCATATATATACAAAGCTAAAATTAATACAACACAAACAATTCATCACAATTTTGAAGATCAATTTTAATATAAGTAAATTATACAATCTCACATTTAGTTATTGAGACGGATAACAGATATCCGATAATGATATTTGTACATGTCCAATATCCATTATAGATACTTAATTTCAGGTCCGCAAATAATTCATTATCCATTAAACTCGGGATATTAGATTTTTTAAATGGATATTAACAGATATCCAAAATTAATATTCGTCCACATTACCAAAGTGGCTTATTATTCAACCAGCCCAAGGGTTGCATGTATGTGATGTATTTTTTTAAGTTAGTAACTTTACCAATTTAGCTTAGGTCAATTTTCTCAATCACAAATTATTCCCGAAAGAAGTTAATAAATAATATGAAAATATAAAACAAACTTGCAATAATTAAAAAAATTAAGGGTTAGAGAAATTGACAATGATGATTTATAGTGGTTCGGCTCACTCGCAACCAAGAGTTTTGTCCCCTAAATTCAGTCTAAACCTTTACAAAAGAGTTTTATCCATAGGTTCACTCTTAAACATTTATAATAATTATCCTTTTGAGTATGCCCACTCACAGAGGGATTTCTGAACCAAGTGTTTGAATAAATGAAAGTTTATAACTAACTTGTGCACTCACAAAAGATAAGAAGATTAAAGTGTGAGTTTCTAACCCAAGTATCTCAAGATCACTAAATGATAATGAAGGTGTAATGTGTGAGCTTAAATTATGATAAGAGTGTATGACGATGAAGGGTTAGTTACTATGAATGTTTTTGCCTTAGAGAAAATTGTATCAAGGTGTAAAAAGTTGGCAAAAACGAATTTAAGGCTCAATATATAGTGAAGGTGAAAAACTACCTCAACTATCTGTCTAAGATTGGTATGCCGGTCTACAGGGGTTAGTATGCCAGTCCTATAAAACATAACAGCTATATTACAGTTGAAGATTAAAGTGCAGTACCTGATTACTGACCGATATAGAGTCCGATATGTCAGTTAGCTTACCTGCATGGGGACCTGTATGACTTGTTCCGGTTCTAGTAGTTATGCAAACTGCAATTGACCGTTATGGGAGACCGGTATGGAGTAGCCTTGTTTCAAAGAGCATGCAAATCTGCCTAAGGTAGATCAGGGTCACCGGTATGCTATGTGGGAGATCGGTATGTTGGTTTCAATATAGAAAACACAAGTTTTGAAGATTAAAAAAATTATGCACTTACCCAAAAGCATCTAAATGAATTTGCATGAGTCATATAAGCTTAGAGTAATTGAATTATAGACTCACTTACATAGAGAGCCCTAAGCTATTAGACTATCTAGATTTCTTCATTTGGCGCTAGAGTTCTCATCACATCCATTTTGCTATTCTTAATCAATTGCTTCGATATCTTTTTATAATGCTCGCTAATGCGCGTCGAAGTCTTTCATATTGCATCATCAAAATTCTTCATTGAGTGCTATTACGCTAACAATCTCCCCATTTTCGATGATGACAACCTTTATAACTTGTGAGCTTTGAGAGATTCAAATTTATTGACGATTATTACTCCACCTCAATATTAGCTCACTGTTATCATGTGATTGTCTTCAATATATCTCTATAAAATTTAGACAAACACATTAGTATAAATTTACTCCCCCTTGATACAAGGGTGAGGGTAATATAAGTTGTATCTCATTTTATGATTTCTCCCCCTTTGATATTATCAAAAAGGATATAGAAGTAAAACTTAACCACAAAGAGATACCAAACAGTATGTGCATAAAATCATATTGAAGGACATTAACATGTACACTATAATTTTCCATACAATTCTCATTTTTTGCCATATGATAAGTGCATGAAAATGTACTTTGAACATCGCTAACTCGACTTAATTATCATGTATTTAATCGTAATTAGAGTTTATTTTGTGCTTTGTTATTAGGAGCAGTGGAATATGAAGTTTGAAGTAATTACGCGTGTTTCGGGACCTTACGGACCCATCAGATGCACGCGGGAACATCAGAAGCACAGAAAGAGGCAAGTCACAAAAGAATCAGCAAGCGCTACGACGCCCCATAGCAAACATGCCCATACATACAACCTGCGAGTTGGACACCGCAACCCATGTTTTCTGGCATCGTGGTGCCCCGGAAGAGTCCTAGAAACTTACTTTAGTCGTGTTTTACGCATATATAGACTCCCGGACTTCTCTATAAATACCTAAGCTCGTCCTAAACCCTAAAAATAGAGAGAAACAGAGAGAAAACACACAACAAAGAGCCACAAACACAATTTTGAGAGAGAAGAACGAAGAAGATTCAACCCCGACTGGATGTCTCTCCGATCTATCCAGGATATGTCTCTCTTCTACATGGAGAACTAATCTCCTAGGCAAAGCTAGGGATGAACTCTTGTAATTGATTTCTTATGTTCATGTTTTTGATTTCTAAGTAATTTTTAACGTTTAATACAATTGATGGTTGTTATTCTTTATTACCTTTCAATTTATAATCCAGAGATTGTGTTTTACCAACTTGCATTTAGGAATAGTCATGTTTCTTCTATGTGTGATTGGGGAACCCGGTTGTGACTGGTAAATTTTTTTATGAGTTGGTCTTCTGCTGCAGTATTGTCTAAGGGTATATTGTTGACGTTAGATAGGTTATAATGATAACTTTGTGTGATGTTAACATAGAGAAAATAATTCATCGATTACCTTAGAATTTAATGTGTTTTGAATTGAATATCTTCCGATTGTTGGTTTGGGATGTGAAACCTTCAATTGAGTAATAAAAGGGATCAATAACTGAATATAGGAAGTTAATACAAGAGGGATTCCCGACGCTTTGTTGCCTATCTCTATTGATAACTTTTAAGTACTTTTCATAATATTTACTTTACATTACCAATTCAATCTATCTATTTTCATTAAGTTATTGCTAAAGTTTTTTTTTTTAAGTAAATTAGTTCCTTGTAACCATCTCTCTCAGGAATCGACACCCCAACTATACTGCGATAACCGCGAGTACTTTTTGGGTGTAATCAAATTTTGGCATCGTTGCCAAGGAGATGGTTTACAAGCAAAATGAGCAGGTTTGCTTAGTCAACAACAAAGTGGTAACTTCATTTCACCTTTATTTTTTTATTATTTATTTATTTAATTATTTATTATTTTATTTCAGTTTTAATTTTATTTTTGATTTTATTTATTTATTTATTTATTTTTAGTTTATTCCTTTATTTATGTCCATGTTTTACTCGTGTTTAATTGCATGCCTAGACGTATGGATATGTTTGGTAGATTTGTTAGGATTGAAGAGGAAAACGCAGAGTCAGAAAGTCTGTTTGATAATCTTTTTGCCACACCATCTACATCTAGTACACACAACATGAGTGAGTATGAGAGACCACCCATGAGGACTCTTGAAGAGTACCTCCATCCCACTCGTACAGCTACACCATCATGCATCATGTTTCCTCATAATTCACCACATATAGATTTTAAACCTGGAATGATACAATATCCCTCAACCTTTCATGGTTTGGAGAACGAGAACCCCTATGTGCAGATTAGAGAGTTTGAAAAGGTTGTAGCGACTTTCCATGACCGGTTTGGGACTACAGACACAATTAGACTTAAGTTCTTCCCCTTTGCCCTTATTGAAAGAGCTAAGAGCTGGTTGTATTCTTTATGACCTCGGTCAATAGGATCATGGGGTGAGATGACACATGTATTTTTTTGATAAATATTTCCCACACCATAAGACGAATGTCTTGAAAATACAGATCTCTACCTTCTTCCAGTGAGACAACGAAACTCTTTATCAGACTTGGGAGAGGTTTAAGGAGATGTTAGCTAGTTGTCATCACCATGGATATGAGAGTTGGCGCTTAGTGAGCTATTTTTATGATGGTTTAACCCCTAGAGAGCGCCAATTTGTTGAGACAATGTGCAATGGGGAGTTTATACGAAAAGACCTTGATGGGGCATTATAGTACTTAAATGACCTAGCTGAGAAATCTCACACTTGGACTGGACCTAATGTCATGGATAGCACTGACAAGACACACCCCACTCCTTCTAGCAGAGGCATACACCACTTTAGGGAAGATGATAGTTTAAGGCACAAGTTGAGATATTGACTAGGGAGTTAGGAGCCTTAAGAGCCAAAAATAGTAAGACTATACATGCGGTAGCTCGATTAGAACCTCAATGGGTATGTTTTGTATGTCAGAGGATTGACCATTTTGCTCAAGAGTGCCCTATATATGGTGAGATGAGGGGAACATATGAGGAACAATGCAATACATTTGGGACGTACAAGAAGCCTTATACACCGTATTCAGATACCTATAATCCTAGTTGGCGGAACCATCCCAATCTTAGTTGGAAAAAGAAGCCCCCACAACCTAGTCAAGCACCACAACCTAAAGGTTACAGTGCTCCCCAGTATCACACACCTTTCGTTCCTATGAATTCTTTAGAGGACATTGTACATGCATTTATAGAGGCCTAGAGAAAAATCAATCAAAAGTTTGAGTCGTTGATAACTTAGGTAGTTGAAGATAATAAGGAGATTAAGAGCCAAGTCTTTAAGTTGACTAATCTCCTGAGTGTGTAAGAACTAGGAAAATTCCCATCTCAGACTCAACCAAATCCACAAGGGCAACACATGGCACATGCTGATCATGAGGAATCCAATATAAAAAATGTTAATTGTTGGGTTTCTATTAAGTCCCAAGGATCAATTCAAGCAAGAAACATATATGTGAATACTCGTAAAAGCATGGCGGTATCATACTTACAACGATCGGTTATTGCGATGCGAGGAACAACAAAAAATCTTCAAGCTTTGGTCCTCCAAGGTTCTCGGCTTTAGGCTCCTTTTGTGCTCCATCATTTTCGGTCCAAGCTCCAAGCTTTCGAATGGTGATTCCAAGCTCACAAGTTGGTTTCCCTATCACCTTCGTAAGACCCCGAATGTGTGCTAGCACTCCGGAAAAATTTGCCGCAAATCTTTCCTTGCTTCTCCTTTGTTCTCGGCAAAACCAGAAAAATGAAGAAGAAATGGCCCAAGGCCGTGAGAGGGAAAAGGAAAGAGAGAAGGAAAATGTTTAGGTTTTTTGTTGTTGGAGAGTTGTGTATCTAATACACAAAATGAATTTCAAAAATCCATTTACCAAATTTTTGCTTTCCAAAAGTCAAAAGCCATTAAAGCCAACAACCACATCCATCACTATTCACATCAAAAGTGACTTGACATCACATCACTCAAAGTGACAAGTGATTTGATGCTTGATGTGACTAGTGATTTGACGCTTGATGTGACTTGTGGGCCGCACTTGAATTCGAAATACGAGTGCGCCCGCAAACACTCCCGGGCTCTGGTTCGCTAATTTCGAATTAACGAATTTTCCGTTGCGACGAAATTAAATATAATTTAATTAAATAACTTTGCCTAGCAAAATTACTATTCTCGTCGCTTGCGAATTAATTATAAATTAACTCGTTCGCCCGAATTAAAATCCAATTTTAATTCCGCGTCGAAATCCAATTTCGTATAATATATCGAATATATTATTTTATCGATTAATTCCAAATTAATCGTTCTCTCTCTTTTAAATAATATTTTATCCCAGATAAAATATCTTCGTAATTAATCCCATATTAATTTTCTCTCTCTTATAATTAATCCCAGATTAATAAAGTGCGAGTCATACGTCATCGGTGAATCTTCGGGAAGCGACCCATGAGATCCCCGGATATGTTGGAAGTAAATCCGGTCGTCGGACTATCCGAACACGTATGTACATAGTACTACATTTTTACCAATTTACAAGACATGGTTGGCTTCTAGCAAAGCACCGTGCCTACCCAATTCTCCATAAATATTCTTACTGGAATATATTATCTATATCAGGCGTAGTATACGTAGTATTGCATATTTCGATCCAGTATCGGATGTCACGTGCAAGGTTAGGGGCTGGAAATGTGTATGCCCCGTACGAAGCACATATCGGATCTCTGGTAACTAGTCTCTATAATCGGATAAACATGACATAGCTGCAGCATCTAAGAAAACCAGTTTTGTATCCTACGTGATCATCATCTCCACTATGACTGGAGTGATACTTCCATCTCGACATCACACCCAATACACTACGATTCTCAATATACCCAGAAGAGGTGTACACAGAACCGGTTAAAGCCCTGGATGACCAAAACCAAAGTATATTGATTGTCGCAAGTATTAGCGGTGCAAGTCTCAGGTTAAGACCAAATACACCTACCCTGATTCGGACATCCATAGACACATAGTCATACTACCAATGGAATTTCGATGGGTCTATCCAGAGCGAAGCTGTTTCCGTACCATCGGTAAACACAACCTCCTATTACACTTGCATGAGTATCATATACCCAAATATATGAGAACTATGTCGTTATGCTCCCACAACGCGCACAAGTGTAATACTAGTCTATTCCGTATTATCGATGTCCAATCTCGATAATACTACGACTAGGGATATTTAATGATCAAACCTTTATTGATTGATATTATCTCATATCATCTCAATCCGGAACTATCTATGGACCTTCTATCATTTATACACTTGATAATCTAATTACAAATTATAAAAGAGCAATTTCTTTTGTCACATAATTAATTTGTACAACAACACCATGATCTGTACAAATAGTGATGCTATGGGCCATAACTGTCCAACAATCTCCCACTTGGCCTATACCCAATCACTCAAGTGTCATACACCCGAACTATGTATTGTTCGCTCAAATTTCTGCTGAGATAATGCTTTCGTCAGCGGATTTGCATGATTATCATCTGATGCGATTTATTCGATCATCATATCGCCACGATGTATGATCCGAACAAATCAGATGAATATTTGAAGTATATATCTGGATCGTTGATGAGACCATTAATTCTTTAGCCTGTGTTGAAGCCTAGCTCAGCTGCTAACATAACTACTCCTAATCTGATTAGGATTATTATCAATCCAGAAGGCTTTTATTGCTGCCTTAGCTGCAGCAATATTTCGCTTTAGTTGTTTATTCGGTAATAGTATCTTGCTAGGAAGATTTTCAGCTCACTGTCCTTTATTCAAACTTTATAGTACCTTTATTACGACTTATAGTCGTTTTTATCGGTTAGGAAACTTGCAGCAGTGATTCCAGTCACTTCAAGTTCTCATTCTCCATAGTATAAGACAGCATCCTTAGTTCCTCTAAGATACTCAAGGATGTTCTTAATATCAATCCAATGACTATCACTTGGATTGGCCTGATTGTGAATCCATATGCTCAAGCATATGAGACACCAGGTCGCGTACATTTTTCAATGTACGAGTTCTCGGAGAGTATTAAAAACTTTAATCTATTCCAGTAGATCTTTATTCCTAGAATAAAGGTTGTCTCTCTCAAGAATTCTACGGAGAATTTTTCATGAAAGCCAAGCTTTCACCGATTGTATTATGGGAATATCATTTTCAAGAAATGATATGTCATCATTACTTAGGACATTCACTTTCAGTGCGCTCCACCACTACCTCCTTATATACACAAGAATCATTTTCGTTTTGAATTAAATCATATACCATTATGATTACATCAAAGCGACAGTTCCAAGAACGCTATGCTTGCTTCAATCCATACATAGATCGAATAACCTGCAAACCTTATTTGATGGTTTTGGTACGATAAAATCATCAGGATGTTGTAAACATCCTCCAAAAGGTTTCCGTTAAGGAAAGCGGTTTTGTCATTCAGCTGCCATATTTCATGAATGAAACATGCAGCATCAGCAAGCATTATCCAAATGGATTTAACCATGGCAACAAGTAAAAGGTTTCATCGTAATCGACACAATGTTGATAACGATACCTTTTCGCTACAAGCCTAGCTTAATACGTTGGTATGTTGCCTTCCATGTTTGTCTTCTTTGAAGACTAATGTAGTACCAATAAGCACAATGCCTTTCGGTACAACAACCAGTGTCCAAACTTGGTTGGTATACATGGAATCCATTTCGGATATCATGGCACTTTATCATAATATGGAGTCGATACATTGTATCACTTCCTCATACGTAGTCAGTTCGTATTCCTCAATAAGATTGACATCTTTATGAGGTGAGATCAGAACCCATACCTCCCAGTTTGTTTTCTGACTCTCTCTGATTTACGCGGTTCTTGTGTATTCGAAGATTATTGGTATAGTTTCATCCTTGATGAACTATTTGTGTCCCATTAATGACTCGTGCCTTGAATAGTATTACTCTCATTTTCATCGAGTTTTACTATCCTCTCACTTACCACTGCATATCGGTATTCCTCTTAGGAAAACCGCATGGTGAGCAACAATTGCATTGTTCTCGTGTGAGTTGTATAAGTACTATACTTTGGTTTCCTTAGGATAACCTACAATTAGGCACTTATCCGATTTGGGTTCTAGTTTGGTATCATCCAAACATATGCCCAGCATTCCCAAATCATCAGGAATGAGAAAACCCAGTTTGTTTCCTGTTCATATCTAATATGAAATTTGTCAAACAGATTATTATGGAACCTTATTCAAAATAAGTTCTGCACTGTTAAATGTGTATCCCTTGAAGGAAATGGTTGCTCAGAGTGACTCATGATTAACCTTATCATGTCCAACAAAATTCGATTTCTCTGTTCGGACACACCGTCAAATTGACATGCTCCAGGAGGAGTCCTCATTGAAAGAATACTATACTCTTTCAAGTATTTGAGAAACTTATTGCTTAAGTATTTTCATCATGGTCTAACTGTGACGGTTTAATACTTTAGCCGATCTGTTTGTTTATTTCGTGTCGAAACTCTTTGAATTCATCAAAAGTTTCCGATCAGTGTTTCACAAGAAACACATAACCATAACGCGATGCCACATCCGTAAAGGTCACGAAACATTCATATCCACATCTAGCCTAGCTAGACATGGGCCCACTTACGTCACTATGAACGAGGGATAACAGATCAGTGGCACTTGCACTTTTACCAAGTAAAGGTGTTTTAGGCACTTTGCCTAATAAACTAGATTCGTAGACATTATTTGAATAGAATCAAATCTGTCCTAGTATCCACTCTTCGAAAGTGTGGATATACGAGTCTTGTTAATTGTGTCCCAGACAACAATGCCACATATAAGTCTCAACTGATTAAATCAGTTTGAGCTATTTCTTTGTCCTGTTTTATACGTTTGAGATTTATTTATATTCAAAATATAAATACTGTTATTCATATCTAATGTGATTATCTCAATATCATCTTTATAAAATAAAACACTTTAGTGTTCTAGAATATAAAGGTATACCAGCAACGGGTTAAACCCTGATATAGAGATAATGTATCTAGACAAACTAGTCATATTATAACAGTTTCCTAATTAAGTACACACCCGAAGGGTAGTTCCTAAACTTAGGTATCTAAGGTTAAAACAGCGACTATCGTCCCGTTTTCAATTCGTAGTAAATCTCAACTGAAGTCAGTATCCTGCTTGTCAGCAGATTCTGCACATCAGTACATATTTATGTACCACATTTAGTATCTAAAATCGAATTTTAATACTTGTAGTGACATATTTATGAAAAACATATTTGAAGTCGGAGCCTTGCACCGCCTTCACTTTCTTCATGTCTGCCTTGTCCATATGGCAGTCACGCTTCCAGTGACCCCGTTTGCCAAAGTTTAGTCAGACATTCTGGGATATGTCCTTTGTCAGATTATAATGACTTTTCCTTTTCCCTTTTCCACGCCCCAGAAGCCTTTGGCCAAGCCTTGACCTTCTAGAATATCGAACTAAGATGCGCCTTGCGCTTCTTGCCTATTGCAAACTTTGGCTTTGTCTCCTTGAGTATAGCCATTAACTCTCCAAGAGTTTTCTATTGCAATTTGTACTTCTAAGATCTATGAAGATCCTTCAATTTCATTATCATATTATAAGGATCTAATCCTTAGTTCTGATTAAGAAATTAAGGAGTCTATTCCGCAAGCATAATGGATTAAGCACTAAAGTTATCATCACATGAATCTTCCAAAATCATGCTATACTATTTGCTTAACTCCAGGCTTAGGCTCGAGATGTCACTATATCAAATAAAGTAACTTCTCGGTCATTCAGGACTATCCTGAGATTTTTATTCCATTTTGAAAATTAAAGTCGTTTAAATACATTTTCACCCAGGATTATGTTTTAAACACTAATCTTATATCTTGATTCCAATAGTCCAACTATCGAATCAACGATTTTAGGTACAATTTATTATAATGATTACTATAGTCCAACTATATAATCAACTATAATTTAATAGATTAAATTCAATTATATTGATTACTATAATCCAATTATAAAATGAACTATTAATTGAAATGGTTAATTCAAATATATTGATTACTATAATCCAATTATATATCAACTATAATTTGAAGTCGTTTGAATACAGTCCAACTGTTTTATTAAAACAACAATTAAATATTAGTCCAACTAATGAAATATTGTAATGAGCGCGTATGGCAAGTAACTAAACGAATATTGCAAATTTAATACTTGTCTCCCACTATTTTTCGGCGAGCCTCTAACCCTCTATTGAGTACTCGGGAAACCTTGTTTCCTAGTGGGCTAGGATCCCGTTAAATAACACACAATCTTGACTTTGGCCAATAATTGTATGATAATTAACTAGGTAGATCTCTAAGATCAATTGGATCCCATCCAATTCCTAGATCCAGTAGGTGGACATCCAAGTCCGAAATATATATCTTATATATGCCATATATCCAATATATTGCCTAACCTTTTTCCTCTGAATCATCTAAGCCTTGGCTTTGGCACAACAACTTAGTGATCCTAGTTCAGCGTAACCCATTGACCTTGGAAAGCTTCGTAATCAATGTCGATGGACAAGAAGTGATCTTGACTTTGGCCAACAAATCACAACTTGGACAAGACACCAATATGGAACAAAGCCTTCATGATTCAAATACATCTGCGACGGACAAAGGTCTTGACTTTGGCTAACAAACCAATGTCAGTCTTGGATCTTGAGTAAGAATCACTCAATGGAAGGAAAAACGCTTAATATTATTTGAGGGTTTTTTCGCGTAATTGGCAACCAATTAATTATCTTTGTTAAGGTCTCATCATCATACACCCTTAAACATGCATTCCAAACACATAATAAGGCGCGTAAGTAAATAAATATAATAATGATATGCAGATGAATACTTAAACATTGTTCATAGACAAATCTCCCTTTCCTATCTCCCGCTAGCACAAGTATTACTTCTACCCGATTACATAATACTTCTAAAGAAACCTCATTTACATTGAGGGGAATAGGTGAGAAGAGAAATACAAAGAGTAAGGAGGTAATAGGCTGGACACGCAGGTCCAATTAATAAATTCTAAATTTATTACAATAATTTCCAAAATTACCCCACCCATCTAATATCCATCCGATATACATTATTCATACATCGCAACCATGTATTCACACAAGCATGTTATCAATCAATCTAATCCAAATAATTAATCTGAATATTAATGACCATCCAATGTTCAAACAACGATTTGATTTTGCGCGAGTCAAACTCGTATTGCGAATAAGTACTCAAAGTACGAATTCTTGAATTAAATTAAACTACAACATTAAATCCAATTTAATTTGTATTTAATACTAATTCTATATTTAATTCTAAATTAAATATTACACTTTTTAATGTCCCTTTACGACTTAGATTTTAAATCTAATCGTTACGGGTCTCAAAACCCGATTAACATCCAATGTCAATTTAATTTAAAGTCCAATGGGCTCTTAATTAATTTCTAAGGCATGGACTTTTGGTCAATATGGATCAAACCCAAATACCAAAGTCCATTTAGGGAATCACCCTTATTTGCCAAGAAATGAATTTAGGCCCATTAGGCCCAATTAAAATTAAAGGTCCATTTAAGTCATAATTGGACTTTATGGAAATGGTTTTGGGCTCAATTGGATCCAACCAATTTAGCCTAAACCAATCTTGGTACAACCAAGCCCATTAAGCCCAATTACAACTTTCCAAGCCCAATTTCCAAATAGGCCCATTAATTAAATTACCAAATTCCAAATTTCATAACTTAATTAACTAAAGTGTATGCCATAATTAATTACCCAATTAACATTTCCAAAACACAAATTGTACAATTAATTAAGCTCATTATCATCAACATATGTCCAACACATTTGAATAAAAAAATCAATCATTTTCCATGCATACATGTCACGGTTTTTAGGGTTATATGTCCAATTGTAAATCCAATCCAATTGAATCTTAAATCAACATTACCCAATTGTTTCAAGTCATCCAATGATCAAAGAAACAAAAAATACCATGACATTTAGGTTCATCAAGTTTCGGCCAAGCCTACTTTTTGGGCAAAAAATGATCCAATCAAATTTTCATGAAATTAATCATATTCAACTTCAATTAAACATCATTCAAGCATACTCAATCAAACATTTCATCAAATCATGCTGAAATTGATTTTACCCAATTTTAACCCTAAAATGTTTCATGCTCAAAATGACTCTGATACCATTGTTGGGTTTCTATTAAGTCCCAAGGATCAATTCAAGCAAGAAACATATATGTGAATACTTGTAAAAGCATGGCGGAATCATACTTACAACGATCGGTTATTGCGACGCGAGGAACAACAAAAAATCTTCAAGCTTTGGTCCTCCAAGGTTCTCGGCTTTAGGCTCCTTTTGTGCTCCATCATTTTCGGTCCAAGCTCACAAGTTTGTTTCCCTATCACCTTCGCAAGACCCTGAATGTGTGCTAGCACTCTGGAAAAATTTGCCGCAAATCTTTCCTTGCTTCTCATTTGTTCTCGGCAAAACCAGAAAAAAAAAATGAAGAAGAAATGGCCCAAGGCCGTGAGAGGGAAGAGGAAAGAGAGAAGGAAAATGTGTTAGGTTTTTTGTTGTTGGAGAGTTGTGTATCTAATACACAAAAATGAATTTCAAAAATCCATTTACCAAATTTTTGCTTTCCAAAAGTCAAAAGCCATTAAAGCCAACAACCACATCCATCACTATTCACATCAAAAGTGACTTGACATCACATCACTCAAAGTGACAAGTGATTTGATGCTTGATGTGACTAGTGATTTGACGCTTGATGTGACTTGTGGGCCGCACTTGAATTCGAAATACGAGTGCGCCCGCAAACACTCCCGGGCTCTGGTTCGCTAATTTCGAATTAACGAATTTTCCGTTGCGACGAAATTAAATATAATTTAATTAAATAACTTTGCCTAGCAAAATTACTATTCTCGTCGCTTGCGAATTAATTATAAATTAACTCGTTCGCCCGAATTAAAATCCAATTTTAATTCCGCGTCGAAATCCAATTTCGTATAATATATCGAATATATTATTTTATCGATTAATTCCAAATTAATCGTTCTCTCTCTTTTAAATAATATTTTATCCCAGATAAAATATCTCCGTAATTAATCCTAGATTAATTTTCTCTCTCTTATAATTAATCATAGATTAATAAAGTGCGAGTCATACGTCATCGGTGAATCTTCGGGAAGCGACCAATGAGATCCCCGGATATGTTGGCAGTAAATCCGGTCATCGGACTATCCGAACATGTATGTACCTAGTACTACGTTTTTACCGATTTACAAGACATGGTTGGCTTCTAGTAAAGTACCGTGCCTACCCAATTCTCCAAAAATATTCTTACTGGAATATGTGATCTATATTAGGCGTAGTATATGTAGTATTGCGTATTTTGATCACGTATCGGATGTCACATGCAAGGCTTGGGGCTGGAAATATGTCTGCCCCGTACGAAGCACATATCGGATCTCTGGTAACTAGTCTTTATAATCGGATAAACATTACCTTAATATCCCGATAGCTGCAGCATATAAGAAAACCAGTTTCGTATCCTATGTGATCATCATCTCCACTATGACTGGAGTGATACTTCCATCTCGACATCACACCCAATACACTACGATTCTAAATATACCCAGAAGAGGCGTACACAGAACCGGTTAAAGCCCTGGATGACCAAAACCAAAGTATATTGATTGTCGCAAGTATTATCGGTGTAAGTCTCAGGTTAAGACCAAATACACCTACCCTGATTCGGACTTCCATAGACACATAGTCATACTACCAATGGAATTCCGATGGGTCTATCCAGAGCGAAGCTGTTTCCGTACCATCGATAAACATAACCTCCTATTACACTTGCATGAGTATCCTATACCCAAATATATGAGAACTATGCCGTTATGCTCCCACAATGTGCACAAGTGTAATACTAGTTTATTCCGTATTATCGATGTCCAATCTCGATAATACTACGACTAGGGATATTTAATGATTAAACCTTTATGGATTGATATTGTCTCATATCATCTCAACCCGGAACTAATCATATGGACCTTCTATCATTTATACATCTTGGTAATCTAATTACAAATGATAAAAGAGCAATTTCCTTTGTCACATAGTTAATTTGTACAACAACACCATGATCTGTACAAATAGTGATGTTATGGGCCATAACTGTCCAATATTAATGTCATAATCACTAGTAGTGGTAAAGAGGTAAAATTACCGGACACCTCCAACTCTATAGGTGACCCCAAGATAAGAGTGAAAATACTCCTTAAGAAGAACAACTCCCACATAACCCAGTTAGAGTACCTTTCCCTCAAGCTCTTAGGCCCAAAACGAGAGCTCCAAACCCAAATGGTGAGATCCTAGAACATTTAAAGCAGGTAAAAATTAACCTTCCGTTGTTACATGTGACAAAACAAGTTCCCTCTTATGCAAATTTTTGAAGGATCTATGCACAATAAAGAGAAAGTATCATGTGAAGAAGACTGTATTATTAACAGAACAAGCAAGTGTAGTAATTGAACAGAGGACTCCACCAAAGTATAAAGATCCAGGATGTCCCACTATCATTTGCCACATTAGCACATATGAGTTTGGACAAGCGTTATTAGATTTAGGTGCTAGTGTTAATCTCATGTCATATTCGATCTATAAGCAGCTAGGGCTTGGAGAGATTAAACCTACATCAGTGGTTTTACAGTTAGCTGACCGCTCTATCAGAACACCATATGGAGTAGTTAAGGATGTTTTACTTCAAAATGATAGATTCTACTACCCTGTTGATTTTTTGATTTTAGATATGCAATCTGTGGTTGACACTGAGTCAAAAATGCCACTCATCTTAGGTAGATCGTTTCTTGCTACAGCTAATGCTCTTATCAATTGCAGGAACAGTCTCATGAATTTGACATTTGGAAACTGATGAGTGGTAATTATATCACTATTTCCCACTCATTTGACCTAATATTTTGTATAGTTTCTTGAGTTTTGTGAATATTTTGATGTGTTTTGTGTTATTTTGCAGATAAAAAAAGTTTCAGGACTCTCTGGAGGTGATTTGGGCCTAGAACAGTGAAAATTGGACAAAATGGTATTTTTGTAATTCTGATCATCGTGACGCGCAAGCCTATGGCGTCGCGACGCCTAATGTGCGCCGGTCATGCTAACGTGCGCCGAGAGACACGTGTCAGAATTTGAGAAAAATTTGACTTTGCTAACGTGCGCCGTGCCACGTGTCACCATCACAGCCGATCTGCTAACGTGCGCCATGCCACGTGTCATCATCCTACGGTGCCGACAGTTGCCATCGCCACGTGTCACTCCATATGTCTGCCACGTCATCATCCACATCACAGGTTGACCGAGTCAAAGTGCCACATCATCGCCACGTCATCATCAACAATCACAGCGTGCCATGTGTCATCATTTTATGGTGCCGACAATCACTTTCGCCACGTGTCGCCATGTCAGCGCCACGTCAGCAGCAATTATTGACTCACTTATTCACAATTGACACGTGGTGATAAAAATCTAAAATCAGCCAATCAGAAGCCGCCATGTGTCGCAATAATTTAGATCCTAACCACCTTGCCATGCGTCACCTTATCACCTTATCCAGAATCTGAAGCGACGAACCAGAAGCTGCCACGTCAACAATGTCCCGCGTCGCGACGCGAGATGGGCGTCGGGACGCCGACCCCTACTGACGCCTATAAATTCAGCTCGATTTCAGAATTCAAAACATGTCTTCCTTGAGTTTTGTAAGGACTTTAAGGATTGCATCTTGTGTGTTTAAGTTTTTGTAATTAAATTAAGCATTTTTACTTTTAGTATTTTCAATTATGCACTTTTACTTTTTGTAATAAAATTTTATTTTATTTTATTTTTCTTTTTTTAAGTTCAGTAGTTAATTTACCGCTGGGGTAAAGGTGAAACATTTAATATAATTATCTAGGTAAATCTCAATTAATTATACTTTATAAATTATAATTTAACCAGATTCATTAATGGCGGACTTTATTACCGCCTATATGGTCAGTCTAAATATAAATTACTTTACCGCCTATATGACTGGTCTTTATGTGACAGATAATTACCGCCTATATGGCTGGTGTAATTACACTAAATGGATTACCGCCTATATGGCTGGTTTTAAATGTTTAACATTATTAATTCCTAAGAAAGCAGAACATAAAATAATTTATATATTATAATAAGTGAGATTCCTAGATAACAAAATTAAATGTGGATCCTCTAACCCCATCATTTTATTTTATTATAGGGAAGTGATGAAACACAATATTCACACTTAATAATTGATTTTATTTTTATGGGTAATTCTTAGTTTGTTTATTGAGTCTTAAGCTTAATACTTCTTGCTGTCTGATCACCAATAAGATTGATGTGGTAAACTTAAAATGAACTAGACATATGGATTTTAGGTTTCAGCTTTAGATTCAATAGTCCACGATCTTCCTTGAGGGTAGATAACCCTTTAATAGATTTCCTAACATGATAGACATATACCTGTCGGGCGGGGGTAGCCATAATTGGAACTTAATCTTAATGAATCCAGGTAATTTGGTTGACATAAATATATGGTTTATACTGGGTATTTGCGTCTGACCATCGACATAGGCTTTTGCATATTTTCGTGTTCCATGTTAGCAAACTAATTTATTACACATATGTAAGAGAATCAATTCATCTTTCGAATAATATTGTGTGGAGTCAGGACCCTAGATCTTTGAGTCTTTTCTTTTATTTTCCTTAGTATTTTCTTTTGAGTCTGTTTTTATTTTAATTAGCAAATCCACATTCAACCAACCAAAAGCAATCAATTCACTTCTCCATATAATTAGATACCTGTAAATAAATAGTATCAATAATTAATAACAACAGTAGGAATTAAGTCCTCGTGGGATCGATATTTTTATACTACTTGAACGATACGTGCGCTTGCGTTATACGTGTGTGTTTACGCCGGTCAAGTTTTTGGCGCCGTTGCCGGAGACTTATTTTTCTTGAGTTATTAATTTTGAAGCTATCTAATTTTCTTTATTTTTATCTGTAATTTTTATTTCTTTCTTTTGTTTTCAGGTGATTGAAAAATGGAACATTATTAGAAGATTGAAAGATTACGAGCTTTACTAGAAGAAGATACACCCCAAATCTGGGAGCAACAGTCCGTTTTTCTGAGGCCTGTTGTCCAGCCCAACAACTATCACTGGATGTCAGAATCAAGCAATACTACATTTGCTCATCAGAACGAAATGGGGATATGTGTGATTTGTGATGGTAACCACCCGAGCGATCAATGCATATACTTTTCAGAGTGGCAGAATTATCAGAATCATTCAAGGTATGAAGAACCATCATATTTTCCATCTCATCCACCATCTGCCTTCGATTTCCAACAACAATCAGAACCATCAGAGGAAGATCAGATCATTAACATGCTCAAAGATTGGGTCAAGAAACAAGACGAAAATTTGGATACAATGCTTGAAACATGCCAGAATCAATTTGAAAGTATTCAGAGACAATCAGAATTCATTCAGAGACTGACAGATCAAACGAGACAATTACCTCAAGAAGAATTGTCAGATGAAACTGACAAAGCCTTCGAGTACCCAGAGATCCACAATTACACCATAATAGAGGACGAGGCTGAGCACCATCAAGAATCTGAGGTATCAGTTCAGGAATCCAAACCAACAAAGTCTCTGTTTAATTTCTATTATTCAGACTCTGACGAGGATGAAGAAGCTGATCTGTTTGTACCAACTGCACCAACAAATGAGGATGGAATTCTGTATCCTCAAAATGAAGATCTTGGAGATTGCTTTGCACTGATGTTTGAAGAATATCTACCTCAGGCAATCATTTCACTCAGATCAGAGGATGAAGACCTAAAAACAGACATAACCTTACATCCTCAGATTGATACTTATGGAGCATGCATTTCACAGATGACGGATGAAGAATTGAATACATAAATTTTAAAATTCATCTGTGAAGAAAAGGTGGAGCAAGAAGCAGAACGAATGGAGGAGCAAATGTCTGAACTTATTAAAGATCCAGAGCATTCAGGCGAAACATCACTGTTTTGGGGAGTACAAATCAAAGATATCACCCAGAAGCTTGACAGAATGGAACTTCCATTCAAGTTCAAGCACCATACGAGACCTCCTGATTTTCTTTCTTTCTTTTCAAGAATACTGGAGTGACAAAGATAAAAAAAAGGTGGCACAAGCATTGAATGGGATAAAATTCTTTTTGCCCCTTTATCGTTGGAAGAGACCCTTCAAAAGCAACGCACGCGGGATTATCTTTAATCGGACATCCAAAACGACGCTGAAATCTCCTTGATGGATGGATTTCAGTCACGTCTGGCTGAAGACGAAAAATTTAGCGCTAGCAGGGAGGCAACCCATGCACTTTGTTGAAATTTCTATTTTTATATTTTGTGTATATAAGTTGTAGAGTTTTTAATTTTGTGTGTTATTTTTGTAGGAAAAAGCACAAACGGAGCATTTTAAGACATGAGGAATGATGTTTGGCAATCACAAAGATGGGAGCCAATTCATTAGCGATGGCTGAGTAAGGAATGAAATCTTGAGACACATCCTAATGGATTTATATACCAAACGAGTGGCGTATTGCGTACACAATTCTGTTACCTTAATTATTGCTTGGATTTGCTTTTCTGTTGTAATTATTTTTATTTTCATAGATAGGATCCAGAATTTTTGACCTTTCACGATCTCTTTTATTGTTTAGCTAACAATCATCCTTTGGAAGATACTAGTGCTATTATTACTCACCCTTTTCAGGTACTATATATTCAACTCATCATTGCACTTTTGAAGACATCCAGAGTAAAACATGGAAGCCACTTCAAGAAGACGAGTTGAAAACATTTGTGTGTTTTGCGGTACTAGTGTTGTTACTAAGCCACAATACGTAGAGGCAGCATAGGAATTGGGTCGAGTCTTAGCTACAAGGAATATGCACTTAGTATATGGCGGAGACAATCTTGGACTAATGGGGATCGTTTCAAAGGCCGTACAGGAGGGAGGCAGTCATGTTTTGGGAATCATTCCAAAACACTTGGCGGAGGCAAATCTTATTGGACCACCAATTGGGTTGTTTAACATTGATGGATTTTATGATTTTCTTTGTGTGTTTCTTGATGATGCTAGGAGAAATGGGTTTTTGTCAAAACCTTTAAAAGAACTCCTCTTCACTGCCAGAACTGATCCGGATCTAATTGACCAAATCTTAGCCTATGAACCACAAATTGACCCAATCCTTTCAAAGATAAATTGGTCCGAAGACGATCATGGTAAGAGGCTTCGGATTAATCTGGATCTTAACCCTTAACTTTTCGTGTAGAATTTCAGCTAACCAGGTACTATCTTCTAAACTCTTCTTCTAATGTTTAAGATATTGGGGACAATGTCTCATTTAGGTTTGGGGGAGGGAATTAGTTGATCAGTACCTTGTTTTTAGTTTGTGTGTTGTTTTTATTTTTAGTCCAAAATTTTTCGAAAAATTCAAAAAAATTGAAGAATTTTCAAAAATTACAAAAATATTTTGTGTTTTTTTATTTTGACTAAAAAGGTGAAATTGGTGAGAGATAGCTGTGTAAGGAGTTTCTACTCCTGAGACGTATCTCAAACCTAATTCGGAACAAGTTAATTTTTGTTTATTTCCTTTTGAATTATTTAATTTGTGAGTTCTCCATAAAACTGACTAAAATGGATCTCCATATGCTTAGTTGGCAGGTATTATCAACATACATAGTAACATACGAACATGAGCTAAAATTGAAAAGTTTGTAATATTCAGTGATCTACTTTTAATTGGAGGAAGCATCTTAAAAAGTGATGGACTTAAAAAAAAAATCCGAGATCCGAGTTATTAAGTCTGTAAGGGTGTTTTAACACTTAGTGCCCTAAAGCCAATTGGTTTGGGAGTCACTGGCCCAAAGCTCGCTACATGGATCAAAGATGCTGCAAAAATATATATATATCTGAAGTCTGAGTAATTAAGTATGTAGGGTTGTCTTAACATCTGGTGCCCTAAAGCCAACAGGTTTGGGAGCCACCGACCCAACTCTCGCTACATAGATGGAAGATATTGTATATAAATAAAAAAAAATCAAAAATCAAAGAAAAAATCAGAAAGATCGGAAAAATTATTCCATTGCTACAAAAAGGTGTGATTTCTGATAAAACTTTAGGACAAAAATACTACTCTCTTATCAACTGCACTTGTGACTGTTGTGGGAAAAATTGAGTTGATTAATATTTGGTTGGCTGTGTATATGGAGAATGGTAAAAAATAATCGGAGAATTTACTTATTCAAAAATTTAGAAGGAAAGAAAACAACTAGTAACTTGGAGTAGAAGTTTCACCTGATTAGTCACTAACTTCTTTATTCTCTTTTCGCTTGTCTTTTTGCTTTTGTGTGCATTAGTTTCACTACATTTTTACTTTTGTAAAATGTTTGTGGGTATCATTGATGTAAACCCTCACGTGACTAAAACTCGTCCACTAGGGACACCTAGGGGTTTAAAGGCTTGTTGCATATGCTAAATGCAACTGTGATCCCTACGAAAGTGGCTTAGTTAAATTTTATTTTAAAGATGTTTATGTTATATTATATGTTTTGCTCGAGGACAAACAAAATGTTAGGTTTGGGGGTGTAATGAGTAGTAATTATATCAATATTTCCCACTCATTTGACCTAATATTTTGTATAGTTTCTTGAGTTTTGTGAATATTTTGATGTGTTTTATGTTATTTTGTAGATAAATAAAGTTTCAGGACTCTCTGGAGGTGATTTGGGCCCAAAATAGTGAAAATTGGACAAAAGGGCATTTTCATAATTCTAAGCGTCGCGACACCTAATGTGCGCCGGTCATGCTAACGTGCGCCGAGGGACACGTGTCAGAATCAGAGAAAAGTTTGACTTTGCTAACGTGCGCCGTGCCACGTGTCACCATCACAACCGATCTGCTAACGTGCACCATGCCACGTGTAATCATCCTACGGTGCTGACAGTCGCCATCGCCACATGTCACCACGTGTCACTCCATGTATCTGCCACATCATCATCCACATCACGGTTGACCTAATGGATTTATATACTAAAGGAGTGGAGTATTGCTGAAGACGAAAAATTTAGCGCTAGCAGGGAGGCAACCCATGCACTTTGTTGTAATTTCTATTTTTATATTTTGTGTATACATGTTGTAGAGTTTTTAATTTTGTGTGTTATTTTTGTAGGGAAAAGCACAAACGGAGCATTTTAAGACATGAGGAATGGTGTTTGGCAATCACAAATATGAGAGCCAATTCATTAGCGATGGCTGAGTAACGAATGAAATCTTGAGAGGCATCCTAATGGATTTATATACCAAACGAGTGGAGTATTGCGTACAAAATTCTGTTACCTTAATTATTGCTTGGATTTGATTTTCTGTTGTAATTATCTTTAATTTGATAGACAGGATCCAGACTTTTCGACCTTTCACGATCTCTTTTATTGTTTATCTAACAATCATCATTTGGAAGATAGTAGTGCTATTATTACTCACCTTTTTCAGGTACTATAAATTCAACTCATCATTGCACTTTTGAAGACATCCAGAGTAAAACATGGAAGCCACTTAAGAAGACGAGTTGAAAACATCTGTGTGTTTTGCGGTACTAGTGTTGGTACTAAGCCACAATACGTAGAGGCATCACAGGAATTGGGTCGAGTCTTAGCTGCAAGGAATATGCACTTAGTATATGGCGGAGGCAATCTTGGACTAATGTGGATCGTTTCAAAGGCCGTACAGGAGGGAGGCAGCCACGTTTTGGGAATCATTCCAAAACCCTTGGCGGAGGCAAATCTTATTGGACCATCAAATGGAGAGGAACTGATCGTGCTAGGTATGTCTAAACGACTGGTAGAAATGATTAACCGTGCTGATGCTTTTATTGCTTTGCCAGGTGGCTTGGGCACATTGGATGAAATTTTTATAGTGCTATCTTGGGCGAACTTGAACATACACCAGAAACCAATTGGGCTGTTTAACATTGATGAATTTTATGATTTTCTTTGTGTGTTTCTTGATGATGCTCGGAGAAATGGGTTCGTGTCAAAACCTTTAAAAGAACTCCTCTTCACTAGCAGAACTGCTCCAGATCTAATTGACCAAATCTTAGCCTATGAACCACAAATTGACCCGATCCTTTCAAAGATAAATTAGTCTGAAGACGATCGTGGTAAGAGGCGTCAGATTAATCTGGATCTTAACATTTAACTTTTCGTGTAGAATTTCAGCTAACCAGGTACTATCTTCTAAATTCTTCTTCTATTGTTTAAGACATTGGGGACAATGTCTCATTTAGGTTTGGGGGAGGGAATTAGTTGATCAGTACCTTGTTTTTAGTTTGTGTGTTGTTTTTATTTTTAGTTCAAAATTTTTCGAAAAATACAAAAAATTTGAAGAATTTTCAAAAATTACAAAATATTTTGTGTTTTTTTATTTGACTAAAAAGGTGAAATTGGTGAGAGATAGCTGTGTAAGGAGTTTCCACTCCTGAGACGTATCTCAAACCAATTCAGAACAAGTTAATTTTTGTTTATTTCCTTTTGAATTATTTAATTTGTGAATTCTCCATAAAACTAACTAAAATTGATCTTCATATGCTCAGTTGGCAGGTATTATCAACATACATAGTAACATACGGACATGAGCTAAAATTGAAAAGTTTGTAATATTCAGTGCTCTAGTTTAATTGGAGGAAGCATCTCAAAAAGTGATGAACTTAAAAAAAATCTGAGATCCGAGTTATTAAGTCTGTAAGGGTGTTTTAACACTTAGTGCCCTAAAGTCAACTGGTTTGGGAGTCACTGGCCCAAAGCTCGCTACATGGATCAAAGATGCTGCAAAAATATATATATTTGAAGTCTGAGTAATTAAGTCTGTATGAGTGTCTTAACACCTGGTGCCCTAAAGCCAACAGGTTTGGGAGCCACCGACCCAACACTCACTACATAGATGGAATATATTGTATATAAATAAAAAAAAAATCAAAAATCAAAGAAAAAAAATCAGAAAAATCAGAAAAATTATTCTATTGCTACAAAAAGGTGTGAATTCTGATAAAACTTTAGGACAAAAATATTACTCTCTTATCAACTGCACTTGTGACTGTTGTTGGCAAAAATGAGTTGATTAATATTTTGTTGGCTGTGTATATGGAGAATGGTAAAAAATAATCGGAGAATTTACTTATTCAGTAATTTAGAAGGAAAGAAAACAACTAGTAACTTTGAGTAGAAGTTTCACCTGATTAGTCACTAACTTTTTTATTCTCTTTTCGCTTGTCTTTTTGCTTTTGTGTGCATTAGTTTCACTACATTTTTACTTTTGTAAGATGTTTATGGGTATCATTGTTTTAAACCCTCACGAGACTACAACTAGTCCACTAGGGACACCTAGGGGTTTAAAGGCTTGTTGCATACGCTAAATGCAACCGTGATCCCTACGAAAGTGGCTTAATTAAATTTTATTTTAAAGATGTTTATGTTATTCTATGTTTTGCTCGAGGACAATCAAAATGTTAGGTTTGGGGGTGTGATGAGTGGTAATTATATCACTATTTCCCACTCATTTGACCTAATATTTTGTATAGTTTCTTGATTTTTGTAAATATTTTGATGTGTTTTTTATTATTTTGTAGATAAATAAAGTTTCAGGACTCTCTGGAGGTGATTTGGGCCCAAAACAGTGAAAATTGGACAAAAGGGCATTTTCCTAATTCTGAGCATCGCGACGCGCAAGCCTATGGCGTCGCGACGCCTAATTTGCGCCGGTCATGCAAACGTGCGCCGAGGGACACATGTCAAAATCTGAGAAAAGTTTGACTTTGCTAACGTGCGCCGTGCCACGTGTCACCATCACATCTGATCTGCTAACGTGCGCGCATGCCACGTGTCATCATCCTACGGTGCCGACAGTCGCCATCGTCACATGTCGTCACGTGTCACTCCACGTGTCTGCCACATCATCATCCACATCACCGGATGACCGAGTCAAAGTGCCACATCATCGCCACGTCATCATCAACCAATCACAGCGTGGCACGTGTCATCATTCTACGGTGCCGACAGTCACTTTCGCCACGTGTCGCCATGTAAGCGCCACGTGAGCACCAATTATTGACTCACTTATCCGTAATTGACACGTGGCGATAAGAATCTGAAATCAGCCAATCAGAAGCCCCCACGTGTCGCAATAATTGAGATCCCAACCACCTTGTCATGTGTCACCTTATCACCTTATCCAGAATCTGAAGCGACGAACCAGAAGCTGCCACGTCAATAATGTCCCACGTCGCGACGCGAGATGGGCGTCGCGACGCCGACCCCCTACTAACGCCTATAAATTCAGCTCGATTTCAGAATTTAAAGCATGCCTTGAGTTTTGTAAGGACTTTAAGGATTACATCTTGTGTGTTTAAGTTTTTGTTATTTAAATTAAGCATTTTTACTTTTAATATTTTCAATTATGCACTTTTACTTTTTGTAATAAAATTTTATTTTATTTTATTTTTCTTTTTTATGTTCAATAGTTAATTTACCGTTGAGGTAAAATGTGAAACATTTTATATAATTATCTAGGTAAATCTCACTTAATTATAATTTATAAATTATAATTTAACCAGATTCATTAATGGAAGACTTTATTACCGCCTATATGGTCGGTCTAAATATAAATTACGTTACTGCCTATATGGCTGGTCTTTATGTGACAGATAATTACCGCCTATATGGCTGGTGTAATTGGACTAATGGATTACCGCTTATATGGATGGTTTTAAATGTTTAACATTATTAATTCCTAAGAAAGCAGAACATAAAATAATTTATATATTATAATAAGTGAGATTCCCAGATAAAAAATATTAAATGTGGATCCTCTAACCTCAGCATTTTATTTTATTCTAGAGAAGTGTTGAAACACAATATTCACACTTAATAATTGATTTTCTTTTTATGGGTAATTCTTAGTTTGTTTATTGAGTCTTAAGCTTAATGCTTCTTGTTGTCTGATCACCAATAAGATTGATGTGGTAAACTTAAAATGAACTAGACATATGGATTTTAGGTTTCAGCCTTAGATTCAATAGCCCACAATCTTCCATGAGGATAGATAACCCTTTAATAGATTTCCTTACAGGATAGACATATACCTGTCGGGCGAGGGTAGCCATAATTGGAACTTAATTTTAATGAATCCAGGTAATTTGGTTGACATAAACATATGGTTCAATTGGGTTATACTGGGTATTTGCATCTGACCATCGACAGAGACTTTTGCATATTTTCGTGTTCCAAGTTAGCAAACTAATTTATTACACATATGTAAGAGAATCAATTCATCTTTCGAATAATATTGTGTGGAGTCACGACCCTAGATCTTTGAGTCTTTTCTTTTATTTTCCTTAGTATTTTCTTTTGAGTCTGTTTTTATTTTAATTAGCAAATCCACATTTATCCAACCAAAAGCAATCAATTCCCTTCTCCCTATAATTAGATACCTGTAAATAAATAGTATCAATAATTAATAACAACAGTAGGAATTAAGTCCTCGTGGGATCGATATTTTTATACTACTTGAACGATACGTGTGCTTGCGTTATACGTGTGTGTTTACGCCGGTCATAAACATGACACTGGAAGTGAATATCTTCCATGTTGAGAAACAACCACGAGAAGATGATGAGTGCCACTACACATACATGCTAGACAAAGTCTTGCAGGAGACAGGCTCTACACCACATGAATCTAACCCTCACGATCTGGACCTAATCCCAAAGAACCGTAAAAGAGGAAAAGAAGAGTTAGTGCTCACTTAAAGAAGATACCTGAAAAGTTAAAGTGGAGGTTGGGCCAATTTTTCATTCCGCGCGGCCTAAAATCTCAGCCATTAGTAGACCTTGGGGGATCGATGGATACAATGTTGCAGCTGGACAAAAATTCATTCTCATGTCTTAATCACAAATGTCTACCAAAGAGAAATGAACATAGGACTACCTGATCCGCTACATGGAAGCCACCATGACAGTTTTGTGGTTACGTCTTGCTCAAGACGTTAAACTTAGCGCTAGCGGGGAGGTAACCCTTGCATCTGTATTTTTTTTATTTTATTAATTTTATTTTCTTTCATTTTATTGTGTGCTAATTGCATGTTTATTGTTTGCATGTGTATTTATGCAGGTGTTAGCACAACCTACACAGCCACACAACTAAAGTCTTACCAGTATGAACCTGATCAACTCCATGTCTGGTAGTGTTGTTCCTTAATCCTGTTTCTTTATATTTATCTTACATTGAGGACAATGTAAGTTTTAAGTGTGTGGGTGTATGCATGCACATGATAATAACCGTTATAATGTATTTTTTATTTTGTTTGTTTTGGACATTAATAGTAAAACATAAGTCCAATGATGAATATTATTTGCTTTAGGGTGAAATCTTAGAAACGATAAGTTCTTTAAAGTGCTTTTATTTAATGCCTTGAGTAGTTGATCTAGGTTAGACTCGTAAGCACTTAACTATAGGTTTTTAGCAGTGAATGCCTATGTAGTTGGCAAGGTGACTAGTTGAAGAAATTACATGTCGACGAATGACTGTTTGCTTAGATGTCAATCCTGATTTGCTAAGTGTATGGTTGTTGGGGTTTTGGCGTGGGCGCAGCGGAAGCTCGCGGTTCGGGTGAAATCGTAATTTTAAAACTTTTTAAATTACCGAATAAATTATTCAATATCTAATATCAAATAATTTATTCATATTTCACCTAAACATATTTATTCGATATCAAATAACGACATAAATAACTATGGAACCTCGCGAAACGTTTACGAAAATATTTTTCCGTAAAATGGCATAAAATGATTTTTTGACCGAACCAACCACCCAATGCACATGAGGGCTGCCCAGGTTAGCCCCAATAGTGTTAGGGTAGTTCATGGGCTGCCCGAACAATGACCAATTCACTGTTTGGATAGCTGTCACCCGGTTGGCTCAAAAGTCACCCAGTAACATCGTTTTTCGCCATTTTCACTTATTTCAACTTCGAAACATTTTTCGGCAATTGTTCAAACACCCAAAACACATCCATTACATTTATATGACATCATTTTCATAACAATAAACCCAGATTTCCAGATCTGATTTTGTAACAATGATTATCAATTTTTCATGCTTTAATCTAACTTTCTCAATATCAATCATATTAATACTAACACCAATTCAGGCCACCACCAATGAAGCATCCAAGAATAATTATAGGCATTACAAGAGTGGTCATAACACTCTAGAATGGCAACATATCATCAAATGATTACATTAAACCAATATTACAATAATATAATTCAAATCAACTTCCCACATGCAATAAGCCTCCAAATCCATCTTCCAAATAAAAAACATCCAAATTTATAGAAATGAAGAAACCCTAGAATCAATCTAGATAATCAAGAACATGAAACATGTTTTCAAAGCATAGGGATATTGAAGATTACCTTTAATCTCTTAATTTCCTAAGCTTTTTCTTGATTTTTCTACCTTTTATTCCTTGAATCATCAAGCCAAATTTAAGAGGTATTTGGAGGATGATTTTCGACCATAGCAATTTATAAAAGAGAAAAGAAAAAAATTTCTCTTTTTAAATGAGATTACCGACCTTGGAGGGGTATTTTGGTTATTTTTGCAAAAATTAATTTGATCCAAAATCAAATTAACAAATTATGCCACATGTATCCAATTAATCATAAGCATGTGTGATAACAATTATCACAAATGAAAATTATCAAATTAAATTAAATATAAAGTTAAAGTAGTCAAAAATCAAATTTAACACTTTAACCATAAATTTAATGCCAAGTGTAACCAATAATAATTAAACATATATTCCATAATAATTTTGAAATATATCTATCAATTAATCATCTAAATATTTAACATTTAAATATCCAAATAATTAATTAACATAATTATTAATCTATATGTATTTTATTTACATTAAATAAAATACGTATAGAAGTGACATGTGTCAAAATCTCATTTGACAATTAATTAATGTGTATCTAATCAAATTATGTACCAAATAAAAATATACAATAATTACGATTGACCAAAAAATGCCCATATGTATGTATTTTCGTTTAACCGTTTAAACGATTCAAATTAACTCATTTAATCTGGTGAGGTATTATGAATAATCTGTATTATTCATAACGCGTTGCCCAAGTGCTTCACGAGTACACTTCATATTGTGGGACTCTCTAAGTTTAGGTTTATCCGTCACGAAATCCAATTTCGTGTCCATAATTCACCCACTCATGAATTATGACGACCACAGATAATCTCGCTAAACTATGCAAGTCGAGGTCATTGCATACGTATAATCCCTCTGTCACAGGCTATCCATATTATACCTAGGATATAGATAAGAACGTCAAATCCTTATGGTATAATATAGTTGACTTTCAAATTTACGATATCTAAATAACACTCGGAACTTGATTCTGAAGTTATACCACAGCCCTTCATTTACTAGATTGCAAACACGTGTAGGATACTTATGCCTTGTACATAGGACTGACAGATTCTATCTTGATACTCACTGGATATCATGAGCATCATTCCACACCCAACGAACAGATGGAGGTCTGATCTAAATAGATCGGTGACGTGACTGCCATCAAAGTGTGTAGGATAACTCATATATCCACTGTGGTATCTCAAGTCGAAGGACCACTATGCTCGCTCAACTCAAGAAGATTCCTATTGATGTTGGTGTACCATCTATTAGGAAATCTTCAGTGAGTTGTTTAGTGTTTATCAAATAAACACCTATATGTCTATACGAGTCTCCCGAGATTCATGGTTCATTGGGATAAACCATCGGACCAAGTCACGATATACGACATATACTAGTCTCAGCGGATTTTACTAACCGACCTGTGTTAGTAAATCTTGACCATAAACTTTATTTAATGATATACAACTTATAGCAATGCTTCCCAATGTCAATTACAAACTACGTTGTAACTGCGCACTACCTTGTAAATCATAGGGTCTTTGTCTAATATACATGTATCACTAAATCATATTTAGTTTCAATCTAATCATAATTAGATATAAAATCGTAATTAGATCTAATATGTATATAAAAGACAAGAGGTGCTACCATTAAATAAGTAATATTATGGAAAAATGCATTGATCGTATTCATGAATCAGACATAAATATGATCCGGATTGGCACTCTGAGCAACAACCCTAACAATTTCTCCCACTTTCTCTAGTGCAAATCCACGGTATCATATACACATCTCAATGTGTATCACATACTCATGGCTTTCAAGAGCTGACCTAGCACTCAAGAGGTAGGCAACAACAAGTAAGCCCGCTTTAACACATATTGAGTTTTTCCAACACACCCAATCGTTTCCCTTAGCCAGCATCATTCATTTATTGTATAACCTAAGTTATATATAAATATAGCTCAGATGCGACATTAATATTGTGCTACAGCTACTTAGTTGTCTATGTATTTAGGGATCAAACCCAAATACTATGCAGACAACCGCAAACACAACACAATATCAAAACTTCTAATCTATAAGGTCACTATGCAACTTCATAAGTCAATACTTCATGAGTTACAACTAATTCTACTGATTCAGTAGAATCAAGCATGACACTCATATTGTATCTTTTCTGACTTTATATGACGTAGATCAACTAACGTCAAAATTAGACTCAAAACTAATTTGACCCAAATGGTTGCGTTTTATATTATCCATGAATAAGAAACTTGTTCTTATTATCTCAAAGATAATAAAGAACATGTTTTAAGACACATCCTATGGTCTGCAGCGTATCAAAATAGCTCGTAACTATTACGATTAAATTGATATCTTTAATCGCATATAATATGATATTCATTATGCTATCATCATATAATGCATCAGATTGACTAGACATTCTAATCAATTTCTCTTTCGATAAAGGAATCATCCTTTACGAAAGATTAATATTATATATAAGAGACACGCTAACTGTCAAACAATTATACTAACTGTCATACATATAGTTTTAATGTGTCCTTTATTAGATCATATCTAATGCATGGTTAATGAGAGTATCTCACAAGTCTTTTTTTTATATCATATATAAAACATTATATCAAATATAACAGAGACTACTTTCACTGCTTTCACAGAGAAAAGAAGACGTAGGTAAACCTTTTACCTCACAAACATTTCATTATTACATTAATAATGATAATGTCGTTAGGATATACAATACTAGAAAGAAATTTGTACACTCCCAGTGACCCTACTATTACATATGTATTCTCTATGCTTTGATAAAATCAGACAATCTGACTGTATCAAAATAAAGAACATATATTTTCGGAAAGCTTATTTGAGTCTACAATAGGCTCTATAAGCTAGTATATCAAACTGTGATATTAGCATAATACAAACTCTAGGGCCATTCTAGAATGAACTCTTCAAACAAAGAAATCACAACAGATTTCTCATTCGAAGAAAATATTCAGGAACGCCACTTTGCATTCTATAGCCAAAATACATCAATATTAACCAACAGGTCTTTAATTATTGAATCAATGCGACTAGAGACAAGTTTCCTCAGAATCTACAATAGATACTGAGTAAAACCTTTCTCACTGTCATACTGTAAAGGTTAAACCCTTAATTAGCTCACATTGCTTTTGTTGCGCAAATAATTTATACATTTTATGAACTATTCATAACGAAAGCTTAATCAAGTTAAAAACTTGATCGAAGTAAGCTAGAAACAATCTTAGATCTATGGTTTAATGCTAACTTCCAAAATCGATATCAAATATCGCTCACACTATAAGTTATAGGATAATTTTCTTCAATAAGAAAAAAACAGAACCATTAAGTATCTAATACTTTTGTAAATGATTCTGACATCCTATTAAACTTATACAGAAGATATCGTAGGGTCATTTCATCTTATTAATTATGTAGTTCCATTTTAGTTTATCATTATCACATTTGACTTCAATAAGTCAAGTCTTTTCTACAATCTTTACCATATGATGTCACTTATCAAGTAATAAAACAAATTTATTACTCGGGATGGTAGAAAATATATTCTATCAAATAGAATATAATATTATATTAAATAGAATAAATGATAAACTTTTACTTGTACCTCCGAGGCGCAAGTACTTTCAATTATATAACCATTATACAAAAGAAAGATTCAAATCTCAAACCTTTTAAGATTCAAATTTCTACTTATACATATCATATACGTAATTGTAGAAACTAAATGAACCTTAATTAAAAAGATGAATTAATATTACTGGAGCATATCCCCAAGAGTATTGAAACTAATTTGGTAACACTCAATATCTAACGAATCAAATCATAAAAGATTCGATTTCTCCCACTGAACAATTCCATCACGATGGAATCGTAGAAGAATAATATTGAGTAAGAATCACATTCATTAAATAAATTTTGAACTAATTGTCATAAATTCACATGTTTGATCATATCAAACATCCTTGAACAATTCAAAGACTCACGATGAATTTTAAAATATAGTTTTCAACACTTCAAATAGAATATCTTTCAACCATTCAAAACATTCTATCCGTGTTTAATCAGAAACATATTGAAAGTTCCTGAACCATTCAAGACATTCAATATATATTCTTTTAGAAACATGTAACCAAGTCATGACAATTCATTAACTAAGTTACGAAGTAAAAAAAACTCCACAACATTGCCATCCATGAAATCCTTATAAGTCCATTCAAATTGTGACTTAGGAAACTCCACAACATTACTATCCTTCTTCATTAGCATTATAGTACCTCTTGTGATCACTTTGAAAGATTGCACATCAACAGCAAATAAGTAGTTCAACATCCTCATCTTTCAATAGCCATAATCGGTTCCGGTGTAGAAATGATGTCTATTTGTTGAAAATCCCTCAGTAAGAATTGTTGTGTAGCTTGTAGATGATATTATCGATTCTCAGACGGTTAGGTCTTTTTTTAGAATACCTCGCTCTGATACCAATTGAATCTAAAAGCACATTAATACAATCTCTATATACTCAAGAGGAGAGGTAATTTCGGTATGTGACAAATTATGCGGAATTAAAAAAAATTTGATTTTACGCTACTAAGTTAGTAGCTTTACCAATTTAGCTTAGGTCAATTTTTTCAATCATAAATTATTCCCAAAAGAAAGTTAATAATTAATATGAAAATATAAAATAAACTTGTGATAATTAAATGAGTAAGGGTTAGAGAAATTGACATTGATGATTTATAGTGGTTCGCCCAACAATGCCTACGTACACTCCTCCAAGCTGCGCTTGAAGCTTTCCACTAAATTGAATCCACAACGTACATCGAGTTTTCCGTGGCTCACTCGCATCCAATATTTTTGTCTCATAGGTTCACTCCAAACCTTTATATAAGAGTTTTATCCCTAAGTTCACTACCCTTTTGACTATGCTCACTCACAAATGGATTTCTCAACCAAGTGTTTGAATAAATGAAAGTTTATAACTCACTTGGGCACTCACAAAAGATAAGAAGATTAAAGTGTGAGTTTCTAACCCAAGTATCTCAAGCTCACTAAATTATAATGAAGGTGTAGTATGTGAGCTTAGATTATGATGATAGTGTATGACGATGAATGTTTAAGTTACTCTGAATGTTTTTGCCTCAAAGAAAATTGTATGAAGGTGTAAGAAGTTGGCAAAAATGAAATTGGGGCTCAATATTTAGTGAAGGTGAAAAACAACCCCAGTTTTTTATCTGAGATTGGTATGCCGGTCTAGAGTGGTCAGTATGCCGGTCTTGCAAAATATAACGGCTATATTACCGTTGAAGATTAAAGTGCAATACCAAATTACTGACTGGTATAGAGGCCATTATGTCAGTTAGCTTATCGGTATATGGACTGGTATGATACATCCTGGTTCTACTAGTTATGCAAACTCCAGCTGACCGGTCCAGAGAGCATGCAAATCTACCCAAGGTAGAGTAGGGTCACCAATATGCCAGTGTGAGAGACCGGTATGTCGATATTAGTGCAGAAAACACATGATTTGAAGATTAAAAACATTATGCACTTACCCTAATACATCTAAATCAATGTGAATGAGTCCTATGAGGTTTGATGAGTATTAAAAAATGTACATTTAATAAAAGAGAAAACTAATCATTTTACATTTATAATTTCATTAATCCCCTTTAATTTAGCACATTTGTTAAATAATAATTATATTTATGTTTTATTGTGATTTTTATTTAATTTGTAGGTAAAATACTATTTCGGAAGCTCAACAGGAAAAAAATAGGATATGAGATCCGAATTCCAGGATCCATAAAACAACATGACAGGTAAATTCAATTCTGACATGGAAAACATTCACCACGTTTAGATTGGCAACAAAATGAACTTATGATAAATATATATTTCATGGGGAAAGAGCCAACTATGCTACATAACAATTATGCCACTGCCGACACTTGTGATCATGATGGCAAATTAATTGATATAAAATATGCCAATGGACTAAAGGGGACTAGTCATCATGGAGGTTTAAAGTTGCTTTATTCAAAAGTAATAAAGAATGGTAAAATAATGACAATCCTACCCATAACTTGTTTTGTCCATTTTTGAATGCAAACTCACGTAACTTGGAATTGTTAAATAACGACAATCACACCTCTATGGAATTTGTGTTGGATACTTAGTGTCATTAATCAAGAATTAACATGCTACGAACAATTCAAAACCAGAAATAAATCTAAGAAACCAGTCTCTACCAATATAAACCCTAAAAACTCAAAGAACAAAGGAAAACCTGGAACAATGACAAAACTTTTGATCCGAGTGGAGACAAATCTATGTCCTTAAGAACTCATCAGCCCCGTCTTGGTGCTCTACGGGTTTTATGGCTAATGTTCTCCCAAGATAAGCCAGATTCCTATTGTTCAAAGGGGCACGCCTTAACAAGATCTCGAACTTGGAATATGGTGGAATTCTCTCAGACTCTAGAAAGCAATTTTAGACTCTCACTTATTGATGTAATTCAGATTTCTTTCTGTGTGTATTAAGGAACAAGAGGGCTTCCTTTTATAAGCATGGAAGGGTGCCTTGAGGGCACACTTTGGGTTGGGGTGCAACCCTCCAAAGGGTTGTACTCCTCCTATGCACCCCTTGGAGCATATGACCATGTTACACACAAATGGAGGACATGTCCCTATGGGGTACCATCCAAGGGACATGTCCCTCCTCCATCCAAACAAATATATTTGAAGATTTAAAGAATTTACAACAACCCCCCACAATTTTTCAAATATTCATGCAGACACTTGAGAGAGTTTCCGTGAACTAAAGCTGCATCGAAATAGGTAGCTTTCATCTTGAACCTTTCCTACTGAATGAAAATCGGATTTACTTGGCAAACTAGTGACCCATAGTCTTGAACTGTTCTGCCGTTGTTGTAAACCAAGACAATTGCCAACACACAACTTTACTTCAACCATTTCTCGTTCTACAGTTGTGTTCATTTCAGCCCTGAACAACGGTCATAGATTCATCAAGTACTTTAGGGTAACCCGCCTTTAAAGGTTCCCATGGAAGCGACCTCACTTCTTACTTGAAATAAGTGATCTACTATGAATAGGTAATCTGCATTTACCCTCATTAGGACTCATCTCCTAATATAGTGATCATTAAAAGCCTTAGTTTATCCTAACCTTGACAGACAGCACTTTGCGTCATTATCGGAATGGGAAAGAGTATAAAACTCTTCTGTGCTTGTTTTGAATTGCACAAAGTTTTTGTTGTCCCTTTTGAACCTAGATCTTGGGATCTCCAGTCAGCTAGGTTGGGTTTCCACAGTGAAAATTCTTAGATTATAGGCTTCAAGCCCATTCCCCTCGATAACTTCTCAACTTGCTCTCGAGGTAAACCTTTAGTTAGTGGATCCGCTAGGTTTTCCTTCGACTTAATATAATCGATCGATATTATGCCACTTGAGAGCAGTTGACATATGGTATTATGTCTCTGACGTATGTGTCGAGACTTACCATTATACATTGTATTTTGGGCTCTCCCAATAGCCGATTGGCTATCACAATGTATGCTAATCGCTGGCACCGGTTTTGGCCAACTAGGAATATCCTTCAGGAATTTTCTAAGCCATTGTGCTTCTTCCGTTGTTTTGTCTATGGCTATGAACACTGATTCCATAGTAGACCTGTTAATACATGTTTGCCTCGAGGATTTCCATGACACGGCTGCATTTCCAAGTATGAAAACAAATCCACTCATAGATTTGGAATCCACTATATCAGATATCCAATAGGCATCGTTGTATCCCTCTAGAACAGCAGGATATCTCTCATAATGTAGCCCAAATTTTGAAGTTTCTCTCAAATACCTCAAAACTCTTACTATGGCTTTCTAGTGGTTATGTCCTGGATTGCTCGTATATCTGCTAAGCATGTTCACAGCTTGATCGATATCAGGTCGTGTGTAATTCGTGAGATACATCAGACTTCTGATGATTCTCGAATACTCTAATTATGATACGCTTGAGCCAGTATTCTTTGATAGATGAAGAGTTAGGTCCACAGGGGTTCTAACCACATTTAGGTCCCCTTTGATATATTTCTTAAGTATCTTCTCAATATAATGAGTCTGAGATAATATATATCTGTCTGATGTCCTAGAAATCTTAATTCCTAGGATCACATTAGCTACTCCCAAATCTTTCATATCAAATCTGCTGGATAACACATTTTTGGTAGACTGAATCATTTCATGATTACTACCAATTATCATCATATCGTCTACATAGAGACACACAATGACATATCCTTTTTGAGTTGATTTGGTGTACACACACTTATCACACTCATTGGTTTTGAACCCACTTGACAACATCTCTTTGTCAAATTTCTCATGCCATTGTGTAGGTGCTTGTTTTAATCCGTACAAGGATTTTACAAGTTTGCACACCTTCTGTTTTTGTCCAGGAACATTAAACCCTTCTGGTTGTTCCATGTAAATCTCTTCATCCAATTCATCATTCAAGAATGCCATATTTACATCCATTTGATGTATTTCAAGACCAAATATAGCTGTTATGGCTATGAGCATTTTTATCGATGTGATACGAGTCACTGGTGAATAGGTGTCAAAGTAATAAAGGCCTTCATTTTGTCTATAACCTTTTATGACAAGTCTTGCCTTGTACTTATCTATTGATCCATCCGTTTTCATCTTCCGTTTGAATATCCATTTGTAGCCCAAAGGCTTACAACCAGGAGGAAGATCAACCAACTCCCAAGTATGGTTCTGTAGGATTGAATCAATCTCACTATTAATAGCCTCTTTCAATAGAGGTGCCTCTGGAGAAGACATAGTTTCTTTATAGCTTTGAGGCTCATTTTCTAACAAGTATGTCAGAAAATTGGGACCAAACGACTTAGACGTTCTAGCTCTTTTGCTACGTCTAGGTTCAATTGTCTCAACGTTTGCACGTTGATCTGATTCTTGGTCAACCTGATCATTGTCTTTGACAGTATCAATCATTCTTTTGAGAGACTATGTTCTTTGTCTTTCCTTACAAGGAAACGTATCTTCAAAAAATTTTACATTCCTTGACTCAATTATATATTCGGATTGATGTCAGAAATCTCATACTTGTGTACTAAGAATCGATATGCACTACTGTTGCGAGCATATCCAATGAATATACAATCAATAGTTTTGGGTCCTATTCTAACCTTCTTAGGTTTAGGAACCATTACTTTGGCAAGACACCCCCACACTTTTAGGTATTTGTAGGAAGGTACGTGACTTTTCCACAACTCATAAGGTGTCTTGTCCAATCTTCTGTGAGGAAGCTTGTTTAGAACGTAGTTCGCAGAAAGCAAAGCTTCCCCCCAAAAGTTATGGGGTAAACCAGAACTTGTCAACATGGCGTTCATCATTTCTTTCAACGTTCAGTTTTTGCGCTCAGCAATTCCGTTTTGTTGAGGAGAATAAAGAGCAGTGGTTTCGTGAATAATTCTGTGCACAGAACAATATTCATCGAATGGTGAAACATATTCACCACCTCTATCACTCCTGATTCTTTTGATTTTCTTGCCAAGTTGATTTTCAACTTCGTTCTTATAGTGTATAAAGCTCTCAATAGCTTCATTTTTGTTCTTCAGCAAATACACATAACAAAATCTTATACTATCATCGATAAAAGTGACAAAGTACTTTTTACCGCCTCTTGTTTGCACAATATTAATATTACACGCGAGTGTGTACAAGTTCTAACGGTTTAGAACTGTGTTCTATGGAATGAAATGATGTTCTATGCATTTTTACTTCAACACATGCCTCACACTTATGTTGGCTATCAATTGTAAATTTAGGTATAAGGTCCATGTCAATTAATTTACGTATTGTATCATAATTAACATGTCCTAACCTCCCATACCATACATTTTGTGACTCAATAATATAAGCAGAAGTTGTAGCTTTATTATTACCACTGTGTCTATTGACAGTCATTACATTGAACTTGGAAAGGCTCTCAGTGAGGTATCCTCTTCCTACATAAACATCATTTTTGGTCATTACAAATTTATCAGAAACAAATACAAGCTTAAAACCAGCCTTGCTAAGGAGAGAGCCCGATACTAAGTTCTTCCGAATATTTGGAACATGCAATACATTCTTCAATGTAAGCTCTTTTCTGGATGTCATCTTCAGAACCACTATTCCTTGTCCAACCACTATTGAGGTAGACAAGTTTCCCATTGTCAGATGATCGCCGCCATCGACCTTCGGATACAAAGAAAACATCTTGCTATCTGCACAGATATGACGAGTAGCCCCATTGTATACCCATAATTCCCTCGGATTCCCAACCAAGTTGGCTTCAGTTACCACTGCTGACAGATTCATCTATGAGATCTCTCCACCGTTCTTTCTCTTATTGCTACCCTTTACACCCTAAACAATGTTGGCCTTAGACTCCATAGTCTTATAGCTGCCATTCTCGGACATCCTGTTGTCCTCATCGATTCTCAATCGAACACCAATGTCTTCAAGGCTCATTTGTTTCTTCTTGTGTTTCAGATAGCTCCTGAAGTCCTTCCATGATGGAGGCAACTTTTCAATAATAGTGGAAACCTGAAACGTCTTACAGAGTTTCATACCTTCATCCAGTATTTCATGAATGATCAACTGCAGTTCACCAAACTGAGACATTACCGTTCTTGAATCTACCATTTTGTAGCCCAGGAACCTACCCACAATAAATTTCTTTTGTCCGACATCCTCGATTTTATATTTTTTGTCGAGAGATTCCCATAGAACCTTCGCAGAAACCATGTCTTGGTACACATTGTATAGGGTATTGTCAAGTCCACCCAAAAAGTAGTTCTTGCACAAGAAGTCACCAGAAGACCAGGTCTCTTCCCGCAGTTTCTTGGCTATTTCTGATTCACCCTCCACAGGATCTAGAGGACCTTTGAGGTATTTAGCCAACTGCAAAGTTGTCAAGTAGAACAGTATTTTGTTCTGCCATTGTTTAAAGTTTGCCCCCACCAAACTTTTCCGGATTTTCTCCATGAGAGACCATTACTGTGATGTTTCCACTAGCCATATGTAACTGAAAAAACCAACAGGGGTCAATTAGTCTACAAAAGACAAATTGCACAACGATCAACAAATGATCTTATTTAAAGTGATATACTAAGTAACCATTTGTTATTCTATTGGACGGTGATTCCAATAAACACAAGTCCTTGAATTTCAACTAAAGATTCTTAAGAAAAGTAAATAAAGGAATATTCCCAGAGGACAAGGGGGGTCCGGAGTAACCACTTAAATCCCTGACCACTAAGGCTCTTATCGCCTTTTTGACAGAATATTTTTTAAATACTTTTTCAATAGGATCTCTTACCAATTCAAACTCAGTATTACACTTATTATTTACAATAGAATATTCGATATGTGTAGATATATGTGTATGTGTCAATAAAGATTGGATGGAATTACTTGTGTATTATCACACTTTAAATTCTCAACCAATTTTGCAACACACAATTATTTTTCAACTTTATCACTATGTGTATGCTTGTGATAATTGAACACCCTAATAATAACTTAAATCTATATTACCAAGATTATTGTGATTCAGTATATGATTTACTAAGTTAATATTATGAATACTGAAATTAAACTAAGTCTTTTCAGTTTATAAACTATTCCAGGACCAATTCGTTAGTGTCGCATTCGTATCTATGTTCGAACGAGACTGTCCAGTGTGGGTACGTTCGTGTTACATTCGAGAACGCATTCGAACAAGGTGTTCCAGAGAGTTCACGTTCGTGTAGCGTTCGAGAATGCATTCGAATGAAGTGTTCCAGAAAGTTAACGTTCGTATAGCATTCGAGAACGCATTCGAATGGACTATTCCAGATAGTTTACATTCGTGTTGCGTTTAGGACACGTTCGAACATTTTAAGTCAGAGGGTTTGCGTTCGATTTGCGTTTGAAGACGCGTTCAAACGTTCTTAGGGAAAAGGCTTGCGTTCGAGTTGCGTTTGAAGACGCGTTCGAACGTTCTTACGAAATTTCAGATTTTAGCCTTTGCGTTCATCGGGCGTTCGAACGCCCTACGTATTTTTCATGCACAGACTTTATTTTTCCAAAAACAATTCTTATCTAAGCATGCGAATTATTATCAACACTAAATGTTAATTTCTTAAGATTGTTGGATACTTAGTGTCATTAAACAAGAATTAACATGTTACCAACAATTCAAAACCAGAAAACAAATCTAAGAAACCAGTCTCTACCAATATAAACCCTAAAACTCAAAGAACAAAGGAAAACCTGGAACAATGACAAAACTTTTGATCCGAGTTGTTCGGTATATCATTTTTTCATGATTTCTCTGAATTCTTTATAGAATTGGGGAGAGTGTCTTGTGTGTATTATTGTTAAAAACTTTCTTGTAATTTCTTTTTCTTTTAGTAATAAAAATTATGTGTGTTTTTTTTGTTCAAATTATGAGTAGCTAATTTCTTTTTGCTGGGGAAAAGGGTGAAGCTTTTAACATGAAATTTTAGATTAATCTCACTTATATTATAATACATAAATTGTAATCTAATGATTCATATTTAATTTAACTCTGGATTAATTATTGACAAACTTTGTTACCGCCTATATGGCTAGTTTTATTAATTTGGCATAATTGAGTACCTAACTGGACTTGTTATAAATAAAAATTATCACCGCCTTTATGGCTGGTTTTATTTGTTTTGGCATAATTAATTCCTGAAATAAATTAATTGGATAAAAATGATAATTTATATATTATTAAAAGTGAGATTACTAAATTTTCAGCATTTTATTTTATTATTGCAGTTTAATTTCAAATTTCCAATAACTAAAACGATTCAATCTTAATTTATTTTCACTCAAATTGTTATTTTATTTTACTAAATCTATTCCCTGTGGATCAACCCCGGTCTTACCAGGTTATTTTATTATTTCGACACTCTTATACTTGGGAGTAAAAGAACCACTTTGTGAGTGTGTCAAGCTTAACGAACTTGAATTATAGACTCACTTACGTAGAGTGCCCTAAGCTATAAGACTACCTAGATTTCTTCGTCTGGCGCTAGAATCCTCACATCCATTTTGTTATTCTCAATCAATTGCTTTGATATATTTTTGTAATGCTCGCTAATGCGCATCAAAGTCTTTCGCGTTACATCATCAAAATCTTTCATTAAGTGTTATGACGCTAATATATTATATAGACAAAATATGAAACTCATCTTCTTCAACCAAAAAATCTCGTTCTACCATTAGGGCTAGTAGCCCAGTAGTCTCTGTTAGGGTTGGTGCTTGGAGCGCCAATCTATATCGTATTTATATCTGGTTCATGAATACGAATAATTTCTTTTTTCCATAATATTATGTATTTATTGTAGAACCTCTTATTATTTATATATATTCGATCTAATTTGATTAGATTGAAACTAAATCCAGTTTAGTGATATGTATATATTGGACAAAAACCCGAGTATTTATAACGTAGTGCGCCGTCATAATGTAGGTTGTAATTGACATTGGGAAGCGACATTATAAGTTGTATATTCTCAAATAAAGTTTCAAGTCAAGATATAATAATACGGGTCGATTAGTAAAATCTATTGAGACCAGTACATGTCGTATATCGAGACTTGGTCTGATGGTTTATCCTAGTGAACCATGAGTCTTCGGAGACTCGTATAGACATGTAGGTGTTTTTCAATAAACAGTGAATGACCCGAATATTCCTAATAGATGGTACACCAACGTCAATATGAATATTCTCGAGTCGAGTAACATAGTGGTCCTTAGATTTGAGATACCACTATGGATATATGAGTTATCCTCCAAACTTTAATGACAGTCACGTCACCTACCTATTAAGGTCAGACATTTGCTTGTTCATTGGGTGTGGACTTGTAACATCCTCAATCCGGAGATGCTACCGGCAAGGAATAGGCCGTCCTATCCCCTTGAGCCTCTGACTCACTGACAACTGCTAATCTCATTTCGTATATAAACTAATACATGGGACCAATCCCCAACTCAACAACATAAATGCATAATACGTCTCATACCAAGTACTCAATTTTACTACACATTACAACTATGACAGTGAACACTTATAATGCATTACATATGTAATCTCTACTATATAACATGTATGATACATGACTTTTCCTGACTCTGACTGGACTCAACTATGTTTGACCTGGTGAATTGGACACCCTAGTGACTATCATCAGTATCCATCCTCTCGAGCTCTTCCTCCAGGTAACCTGCAAAATAATGAAACTAGGAGAAGGGGTTAGATTGTTTGAACGACCTAGTGAGTGGGCAATTTAAAGGAAAATTGAAATACTTATAAAAATGTTCATTTTCTATAATCGAAAATATTTATGGAAAAACTGAATCTTTCTGAAAGCTTTTCTCAAATCTCTTTTTCAAAATCTTTTTTTGTAAACTTCTTTCTTTATGAAAATAATTATTTTTCATAAAATTATTTCTCTGGAAAACTTTCATTAGACTAGTCTTTCTGAAAATCACATCTCTAAAAATCTTATTTCTGAAAATCTGTCTTTGAAAACCTATTTTTCTGAAAGTCTGTATCTGAGTGTCTGCTGAAAAACCTAACGCATAGGGGCATTATGTATCGTCGTCCCCTATACGCCTAACTAGAGTCAGGTGTGCATATCCATGACATTGGGGTGATACATATCACCGTCCCCCAATGCATGCCACTATCATATCCCTGAAACTAAGAACTAGGGGCATTACATATTTTCGTCTCCATAGCCCTGAAATTTGATGGTCTTGGGGTATTACGTATCGCCGTCCCCCAAGCCATAAATCTAGAGTCGGGGGTGCGGATCTATGATACCCTCCAGAGTCTGAATCTAAGATCTATGGGCATCTATCATCCCTTGTCCTGAACTGCGTGTGCAAACGATATTTGAATCCATCAATTCCATATCTGATTAAAGTTATATATTGAGGTGGGTTATTCCCCGATGCCTTGAAATCATAAAATCATGATTTTGTAATCATCACTTTTCTAAATAATTTCTCAAAACATTTTTAATCGAAATATATTTGAAAATAAACTTGGCTAACACCCTAAATGCAGAAAAGTAAGTCTGATATTTAAAAATAATATACTGAAAAAGAAACATAGGGAAGAGTGTCCACTCACATATTTGGAGTCCCGCTAGCATTACTTCACTTCACCGAACGAATTTATGGTTCTTGTGATGACCTTAAAAGGTAACTTAATTAGAATACAAATCATGAATATATACTTCGAAACTATCGTCGCTATATGATGTTCTATGTTTTTGACATGATAAATTACGTGTATATAAGATGATACGAATCCTTTTGGGTGGTTTCTAATATCCTGAGTTGAAACTAAATTGGCTAAAAATTAATCCTGAGAAATAGCTTAAGGATTTTTGAAGATTTGTAAGCTAAATTTTTTTTCATTTAGCTAGAAATTTATTTTCTTGTTCTTGGTTTTCTAGAATTATTCTAGGGTTTCTTTTAATCTCTAAATTTGGGCATTTAATTTGGATGATGGTTTGAGTGGCTAGATACATGTGTAAGTAAACTATGAACTATATTAAGGTAATTTGGGTTCAATTTATTATTGGACAACTTAGTTGTCATTCTAGAGTGTAATGAACACTCTTATTATGCCTAGAATTATTTTAAGGATCTTCTTTTGTGGTGACTTTGATTGGTGTTAGATTAATTAGATTAATCTTGATAAAATTGGATTTAAGTATGAAAAATGGATTGTTTTCATATCCAGATCAGATTTGGAAAATCTGATATTTTGGTGATGAAAATATATCATTTGGATGTGTATTGGGAGTTGGGATAATTTCCATAAATTGTTTCGGAGTGAAAATATACGAAAACGGTGAAAAACAACTTTACTAAGTGAAATTCGAGCTAACCGGGTAAAGGATGTCCAAACGGTGAATTATTCATTGTTTGGGCACCCCATGAATTGACCAAATACTATCGGGGCTGATCTGGGCACTCTCGTGTGGTTTCGATTGGTCCGTTCAGCCGAAAATGCATTTTATGCCATTATGTGGAAGATCATTTTCGTAAAGGTTTCGCGGTGTTTTCAATTATGTCATTATTTGATATCGAATATATGTTTAGGTGAAATGCGATTAAATTATATATATAGGATATCAAAAATTTATTTAGTAAGTTTTAAAAATTTTAAATTTACGATTTCGTTCGACTGCGCTTCTGAGGCGAATAACCCCAACAAAATTGTATCATAGAGACGATCCTACCCATCCAATATTTCATGTTTGATATATGATATATAAATCTAATTGATGTTTACACATGCTTATAATTTAAATATTTCTTGATTTTTTGGTTTTGCGCTAACGGGAAACGTAACTGAGATTTAATGGTTAAGTTAAGTTATGGTTTCCTAAGTAGAATTAAATTGTTGAGAATTGATCTGGATTAAATATATGCTTTTGATGTATAGTAAAACCCCTTTTTCGGAATATCCCTGCTTAATAAGGCTTTATATCCCTGCTTATAAGGCTTTATTGTAACTAGTATTATGAATACTTATTTCTTGGTCCGCATTGTCAGTACGGATGCGAATGATTTCTCGATGTTGTAGTTGTATCGTGCCAAAGTTGTGCAGTTATGGCTGATGGTAGTTCATTTTCTCCTGTAGAACTTATATGATAAGAGACAAATTCGAGTGAAAGTGGTAATCATGAATGTACCAAAGATGTCAGGACTACATCGGTACCTTGAGTTTATCATTGACAAGTGTAGCCTTGATACACCTCAAGTGAATGTGCCAAAGCTGTCACAAAGAGAAATATTCAAGACCAAAATCAAGAGTCACAGTAAGTGTGATTGACAATAAGATGTCTGCTTGTAAATATACGTAGGCGAGAACGTGCCAAAGCTGTGAGTCGAAATATATTCACAGGGTCCACTTCTCACTATCAAATTCAATTTAATTATTAAATTTCCATTTTCTGTTGGGGATTGCGGTATTACGTAAAATAGTAGGAGACACTGCTAGGTTAAAAATCCATAACTAAGACATTGTGTAATGTTATGAAAATTACCTGGTATTGTTTTCCTTATTTTGTCGTGTAGATAGCTTTTAACTTCTAATCCACTGCATGCATATTTGATATATGTTTTCTGACTTCACTCATGGTTATAGATTTTTAGAATAGGTTCTAGAGTAGACTAGTTTAGGATATTATTTTTAGAGAGAATAAATTCTTGTGCAGTAAGGATTGACATGAATTGGTTCATGTCTCGATATTATTGACTGGATTTAAGAAAATCCTTTAGGTATTTATTTATTAGTCAATGACGTTTTTTTAGCTTTGATGACCTATGGAGGTCATGTGTCTGACATTGTTTGCTTGTCAATTATTTACAACTGTTGTGAATATTTGAAGGCAAATTAGAAATCTAAAAAAAAAATACGCATAGTTGTGTAGAGAATATCAATTCTCACAACACGACAACTTTATGTATTGGATACCAGATTTCTCCTTTAGCTATTTAAAATATTATTTAATGATTATTTTGATATTTGATATCAGAACTTATGACTATTGGATAGTTACTTGTTCTATGAAAACAGTTGTTATATATTTTTTAATACGACTAGTAGTGTCATTGACGTAGAGATAAACATTAAGAAATATTTTCGGTAATGTCTATAATTTAGAATAATAGTTTATGAAATTTAGTCACTTAAGTATTAGATGCTTATCCCGCATGGTAAAGGATGGTCTGATACGAGATCACACCACAAATCATTATCCATTTAATGAAAATTATATTCAAGGAATGTGATTAAACATCATTTAACCAATAATCATTATTGGACCATAGATTTATTGTAACATCCCCGATCTGGGAGATGTTACCGGCAGGGGATAGCAGAACTAACCCCATAAGCCTCTGACTTCTCGACTATACTCTTTACTACTAAACCATCTAAATGCAAAGTCATGCACATGGACTATAGCCCAACTCAACAGTCAAGAAATGCTTTTATTTCTTATTTATATATGTGTACTCAATTATGATTTTCTTTATAACACCTTACTGAATACTTAAAATGACTTATACAACACTAATATATATATATATATACATACAACTTTACTTTGACTCTGACTGGACTCTCATGTTATCTAACTCTGTACTGGTGGACTCCATCCCTAGTGACTGCATCAGTATCCGTCCCCCCGAGCTTGTCCTCCGAGAAACCTGCAAGATATAAAGATTGAGGTGGGGGTTAGATCGCTATACGATCTAAGTGAGTGGACATGAAACTGAAAATCTCAAAGCAAATCATGAAATCTTAATACTAAAGTTTTTAGAAAAATCCCTTTATATGAAATCTTTTATAAAATTGAACTTTCTGAAAATAGCTTTGAATCTATGGTATCTGAAAATTGTTTCTAAAATCTAGTTTCTGAAAACCTTTTACTAAAATCTGATTTCTGAAAACTATGTACTGAAGATCTGAAATCTGTGTACTGAAAATATGAAAACTGAAAACTACTCTACGCCCAGGAAAACGACTCAACTGGACGTGTCCGGGAATAACTCAACCGGGTCTCTGAAACTGGTGGTGCTCTATGCCCAGGACAACGACTCAACTGGGGATCTCAGAACTAACTGGTGGTGCCCTACGTCCAGGACAACGACTCAACTGGACGTTGAGCTCTACGCCCAGGACAACGACTCAACTAGGCATAGCCACCACTAGAACTGGGGGTGCAGATCTATGCTACCACCCAAGCTCTAAACTAGAGTCCAGGTACACGATCCTAAACCATCATCCTGGTTCTACATGTGCACACGTCCTCTATATCTGTCAATTCTAACTGTAGCTCAAGTTACATACTGGGGTGAGTTTTTACCTCATGTCCTGAAAATAAAAAAAACTCATGCTTTAAAACTTTTATGAGTAAAACACAACTAAAACATGGCATAAAGCATAAATTTCATGTAATAACAGCAATAAAGAAATCTAACGCCCTAAGGCATAAAAATAAGTCTGATATCAAAACTTAAAGCTTAATAAATAAAACCAGTTAAAGAAAAGAGGTCCACTCACTGTGATTGAGTCTGGCTGGCACTGAATCCTTGATCGAAGGAGAATGCGGTTCCTGAGAATAACCTATGATCGGAACTAAATTAGAATCAACGTAGTAAAATAATCTCGATACTTTTAGTATTTAAAGATTTACCCGTATATTATATACACAGGTCTTATGATGATCAAAATTTGATATAGGGTATGTGAATAAATTGATACGAGTCCCTAAGGACGGCCTCTAACGCGTTAGGGCAGAACTGGGGTGTTAAAACTGATTTGGTGAGGTTCTGGTCTCGCGTCGTGACGCAGGAAGGACTGCGCGTCGCGACGCGTGGTGTCCAGTAATCTGGTCATCTTCTTCCTCTTGCGTCGCGACGCGAAATCCTTCTTGCATCGCGACGCGCCTGCGTTTTCCAGGTTTCTGGTTTCTTCTTCCAAGCTCATCCAACACTTAATTAATCCAAATTCACCCTATAACAATACTTCCATACTACAAACCAAAACTCAATACATCATCTTACACATCATTTAACATATAATAAACCCCCAATTATCAATCAAAATAACTTCTAATCACTTTGTCAAATTTTACCCAAACTTAACAAATTGGGGTTTATCAACATCTCCATTATTTCAAAACAAGAAATCATACAATCATCATCATGTCCACATTTACATCATAACACAAGCAATTAAATCATCAAACTTTATTCTTTAAACATATTCTAATCACTTAATTAAGTTGACCCAAATCCCACAAATTGGAGGCAATCCATGTTTTCATAGTTTTTAATGTCAAAAATTCATACTACCATCATTATTACCAAGCCAATCAATATTCTTTAACCTTCAAAACTTAAAAGCTCCAAAAATTGAAAATGGGTCAAGTTACTTTACCTTTCTTCTGTGTAGAGAAATCTAGAAATTTTGAGATTTTTCTTTTTAACCCCGAAATCACTATTCATCCAGATTATAACTTGCGTTTTTGACCTCATTCTAGTCCAATTTTGGAAAAATATTCAACGCGGAACTTGTAGGTCTTGATCTCAGCTTTCCGATGATATAAAATTCATAAAAATCAGAGTTCTTACAAAAAGGTTACGTCCCAAATATTATGGGCAGTCCAAATGAAACATGGTACAGTCTTGTCCCGGGACTTCAAGAAATTTACCGATCATCTTCAAAGTCATTCTTGTTGGGTTCCTAGAACATGTCAAAGATCTTCTAAGTCATGATACGTGTGAATACTAAAAGAAGTTGCGGAAAAACTTACATTGATCGGTTGGATGGATGTATGAAGTTCAAAACTTTTTGTGTTGTTGAAGAGCTCCAAGCTTCTCATAGTGTTCCAAACTCTTGCGATTAGTTTCCCTAACACCTTGGTTGACTCCTTGAATGTGCTAGCAAGAAGAAATTTTAAAGCAAAATTTCTAAGGGAGGGAGTTGCATTCACGGCAATGAGGGAGAGAGAGAGAGCTATTTCATTTTTGTTGTGTTTTGATTTTCTAAAAATCAATTACCAAATACCAAAATCAAATCTTGGTATATGTCATTCAAGTGACAAAAGTGTGTTTTACAAGTTACCAAAATCGCCACCAACTTCTATCAACCAAAAGTAAATAAAGTTGACTAGTGATGTGAGTTGGTGCCCCACTTTAAAATTCAAAATTCGAGTGGGCCCGCTTAACACACTTGGGGCTCGAGTTCATTTAATTCTAAATTAACGAATTTTCCGTAGCGACATAATTAAATCTAATTTAATTAATTAATTATGCCTAGAAAAATTATTATTAAGTCGCTTACGAATTAATTTTAAATTATTTCGTTCGCCCGAATTAAAATCCAATTTTAATTCCGCGTCGAAATCTAATTTCAATTAATATATCGAATATATTATTTAATCGATTAATTCTAGATTTATCGTTCTCTCTCTTCTAATCGAATTTTATCCAAGATAAATTCTTGTCGTAATTAATCCTAGATTAATTTTCGCTCTATTATAATTAATCCCAGATTAATTCTGCTCGAGTCAAACGTCATCGGTGAATCTTTGGGAAGTGACCCATGAGATTCCTGGACATGTTGGCAGTAAATCTGGTAGTCGGACTATCTGAACACGTGCGTACTTGGTACCACGTTCTTACCGATTTACAAGACATGGTTGGCTTCTAGCAAAGCACCGTGCCTACCCAATTCTCCAGAAATATTCTTTTAAGGACACATAATCTATACAAGCGTAGTATACTAAGTATTGTGTATTACGATCCAGTATCGGATGTCACATGTTAGGCCCGGGGCTGAATTGTGTCTGCCCCGTACGAAACATATATCGGATCACTAGCAACTAGTCTCTTTAATCAGATAATCATGACCTTGTTTTATTATCCCGATAGTTGCAACATATTAGAGTATTAGTTTTGTATCCCTGTGTGATCATCATGTCCATATGACTGAAGTGATACTTCCATCTTGACATCACACCCAATACACTACGATTCTCAATAAACCCAGAAGAGGCGTACACAGAACCTGTTAAAGCCCCGGATGACCAAAACTAAAGCGTATTGATTGTCGCAAGTATTAGCGATGTAAGTCTCAGGTTAAGACCAAATACACCTACCCTAATTCGGATTCCCATAGACACATAGTCATACTACCAATGGGATTCTGAGGGGTTTATCTAGAGCGAAGCTGTTCCCGTACCATCGGTAAATAAAACCTCCTATTACACTTGCATAAGTATCCAATATCCAAATATATGAGAACTATGCAGTTACGCTTCCATAACGCGCACAATTGTAATACTAGTCTATTCCGCATTATCGATGTCCAGTCACGATAATACTACGACTAGGGATATTTAATGATTAAACCTTTAGTGGATTGATACTGTCTCATATCTTATTAATCTGGAACTAATCATAAGGACTTTTATCATTTATATATTCAAGTAATCTAATTACAAAATAATAAAATAGCAATTTCCTTTGTCACACAGTTAATTTGTATAAAAACCACAATTTCTTTTACAAATAGTGATGCTATGGGTCATAATTGTCCAACAATCTCCTACTTGGCCTATAGCCAATCACTCAAGTATCTAACACCTGAACTATGTACATGTCGCTCAAACTTTTGCTGAGAAATAGCCTTCGTCAGCGGATCTGCAATGTTGTCATCTGATGCGACCTTCTCGATCTTCATATCGACATAATGTATGATCTCACGAATCAGATGGAAACGTCGAAGTACAACTGCTTGGATCGTTGATAAGACTGTGGTTCCTTAGCTTGCGCTATAGCCCCGTTATTGTCACAATACAAAGGAACGGACTCAGCTACTAACGAAACTACTCCTAATCCAATCAGGAATTTACGAATCCAAACTGCCTCTTTTGTTGCCTCAGCTGCAACGATATATTCCGCTTCTGTTGTTGAATCGGCAACAGTCTCTTGCTTGGAAGATTTCCAGCTCACTGCTCCGTTGTTCAAACAAAATATGTACCCAGATTGTGACTTACAGTCATCTTTATCGGTTTGGAAACTTGCATCTGTAAATCCAGTGACCTCAAGTTCTCCATCTCCATATATTAAGAAAGCATCCTTAGTTCATTTAAGATATTTAAGGATGTTCTTAACCGCATCCCCTTGACCATTACCTGGATCGGCCTGATAGCGACTACACATGCTCAAAACATACGAGACAACAGGTCGCGTACATATCATGGCATACATGATCGATCCGACTGCAGAAGCAAACGGGATCCGACTCATGTTGTCTCTCTCATCTTGAATTTTAGGACATATGTCCTTAGATAGAGAGACGCCATGTGACATTGGCAACAGTCCCCTCTTAGATTGTTCAATGTTGAATCTCTTCAACACTTTGTCAATGTACGTGCTCTGGGAGAGTCCAAGCAGCTTTCTAGATCTATCTCAGTAGATCTTTATTCACAGAATAAATGTTGCTTCTCCCAGATCTTTCATGGAGAAATTTAATGAAAGCCAAGATTTCACCGATTGTAGTATGGTAATGTCATTGCCAATAAGCAATACATCATCAACGTAAAGGACAATGAATGTCAGTGCGCTCCCACTAACCTTCTTATATACACAATGATCATCCTCGTTTTGAATGAAATCATATTCTTTTATGATCTCATCAAAACGTTGGTTCCAAGAACGTGATGATTGCTTCAATCCATAAATGGATCGATTTAACTTGCAAACCTTGTTTGCATGTTTTGGTACGACAAAACCGTCAGGCTGTTGCATATAAACATCCTCCAAAAGGTTTCCGTTAAGGAAATCAGTTTTGACGTCCATATGCCATATTTCATAATCGAAGTATGCAGCAATAGCAAGCATTATTCGAATGGATTAATCATGGAAACAGTGAAAAAGTTTCGTCGTAATCAACACCATGTCGTTGACGATACCCTTTCGTTACAAACCTAGCTTTGTACATTTGTATGTTGCCAACCATGTTCGTCTTCTTCTTGAAGACCCATTTACAACCAATAGGCTTTACGCCTTCTGGTGCATCAACCAGTGTCCAAACTTGGTTGGTATACATGGAATCCATTTCATCGATTCCTCATACGAAGCCAGCTCATTATCCTCAATAAGATTAATATCTGCGTGAGGTGAGATCAGAAACCCATACCTCTAAGGTTGTTTTCTGATTCTCTCCGACCTACGCGTTCTTGTGTATTAGAAGGTAGTGGTACAGTCTCATCCCTGATGAACTGTTCGTGTTCCGTTAAGGAATCGGTGCCGGAACAGTATCACTCCGATTTTCATCGAGTTCTACTTTCCTCCCACTTACCACTGCATTTAGGAATTCCTTTTGAGGAAAACCACATATAGAGCAACAAATACCTTGTTCTCTTTTGGGTGGTAGAAGTAATATCCTTTGGTTTCCCTAGGATAACCTACAAATAGGCATTATCTGATTTGGTATCTAGTTTGGTACCATCCAAATGTTTAACGTATGCCCAGCATCCCGAAATCTTCAGGAATGAGAAACCGGTTTCTTTCCTGTCCATATTTCATATGGAGTCTGTTGAACAGACTTTGACGGGACCTTATTCAAAATAAGTATTGCATTGTTCAATGCATATCCCCAGAAGGAAATTGGTATCTCAGTGTGACTCATCATAGACCTTACCATGTCCAACAAAGTTCCGTTTCTCCATTCGGACACACCGTTTAATTGAGGTGTTCCGGGAGGAGTCCACTGTGAAAGAATACCATACTCTTTCAAGTAATCAAGAAACTCATTGCTCAAGTATTCTCCACCACGGTCCGACCGTAATGTTTTAATACTTTTTCCGGTCTGTTTTTCTACTTCGTGTCGAAACTCTTTGAATTTCTCAAAGGTTTCTGACTTGTGTCTCATAAGATACACATAACCATAACGCGATGCATCATCCATAAAGGTTACGAAGTATTCATATCCATCTCTAGCCTGGCTAGACATGGGCCCGCATACGTCACTATGAATGAGGGCTAACAATTCGCTGGCACGTGCACCTTTACCGCTAAAAGGTGTTTTAGGCATTTTGCCTAATAAACAAGATTCGCAAACGTCATATGAATTTGGATCAAATCCGTCCAAGTATCCACTCTTCGAAACTATGGATATACGAGTCTTGTTAATGTGTCCCAGACGACAATGCCATATATAAGTTTCATCTTTGTTACTTAATTTAAGCCTTTTGTTTGTCATGTTATATGTTTGAGATTGATTTATATTCAAAATATAAAGATCATTATTTACATCAGCACTGCATATCTCAAAATCATTTTTATAAACAAAACACCTTATGTTTCTGAATACAAAAATATACCCACATTTGGTTAAACAAGATATAGATATAATGTTTCTAGTCAAACTAGGTACATAATAGCAGTCTGATAAATTAAGTACATGCCTAGAGGGCAGTTCCAAAATGTAGGTCCCAACAGCCAAAATGGCGACTCTAGTCCCATTTCCACCTCGGAGGTCGATCTCTCCTGAAGCCAGTCTCCTACTAATCTACAGAGCCTGCACATCAGTACATAAATGAGTACCACAACCAGAATCAAAAATCCAATTTTTAAAACTAGAAGTAGACATGTTTATCTCTATAACAAACATACCTGAAGCTGGAGCTTTGCCCGCCTTCATTTCCTTCATGTGCGCCTTGTACTCACGGAAGTCACACTTCTAGTGACCCCTTTTGCCACACTGCAGACAGACATCTTGGGATTTGTCATTTGCCTTCCAAGAAGACTTTGATGATTTGGCCTTGCCCTTTCGTTTTTTCTTCTTCACGCCTCCAGTAGCCTTTGGCCAAGCCTTGGCAGACTAAGATGTCGAAGCGAAGTGCGCCTCACGCTTTTTTGCCCTTCAAAAGCTCTTTTTCTGCTTCTCACAGCATTGCCATCAAGTCTCCAAGAGTATGATCTTGGTTCATCATATTGTAGTTCATGATGAACCCGCTCCAACTGTCAGGAAGAGATTGTAAGATCAAATCTATGGAAGTCTCAGCCTCGAAGACTATGTCTAGCTGTCCTAGCTGTTCGATGTCAGCAATCATCTGTGACACATGGTGCTCGACAGATGTACCCTCTGACATTCAAGAACAAAAGAGCTTCTTCTGTAATTCATACCTATGCGATCTAAGGTTAGATCGGTGAAGGTCCTTAAGTTTTAACATCATAGTATAGGGATCCAATCCTTTGTTCTTGCGACGAAATTGAGGGGTCATTGCAGCGAGTATGACAGATTGAGCAGTTGAGTTGTCATCTCTATGAGTCTTCCAAAGCTCAAGCTCAAGCGGCTGCTCAATTCCGGGCTTAGGCCCGAGAGGTCTCTCTATTGTATAGAGCATCTTCTCAGCCCCCAGGATAATCCTGAGGTTCATATCCCAGTCAGGAAAGTTCGCACCATTAAAGACATTTTCGCCCAAGATAATGTCTCTAACGTTGATCTTTTTGGCCATCTTAATTGTAATAGTCTAACTATCCAATTAACGATTTTGGGTACAGTCCAACTGTTACAATAAAAATAATAAAATATTAGTCCAACTAATAAATATATGTAAAATGACGAAAATAATTTGAAAGCGCGTATTTGGCAAGTATTTGAACGAAATTACAAATTCAATACTGGTCTCCCACTATTTTTCGGCGAGCCTCTAACCCTCTGTTGAGTACTCGAGAAACCTAGTTTCCTAGTGGGCTAGGATCCCGTTAAATAACACACAACCTTGACTTTGGCCAACAAGCTGTATGATATTTAACTAGGTAGATCTCTAATATCAATTGGATCTCATCCAATTCCTAGAACCGGTAGGTGGACCTCCAAGTCCGAAACATATATAC
>SKCR01037271.1:0-69001 GCA_019454045.1 Zanthoxylum bungeanum
CGCTTGACCCAGAAATTGAAAGAACCATCAGACAGTTGAGAAAGGAAAGGCGAGAAGGCCAAGAAGCTTTAGTCAACATGGAACCTGAACCTTTGGAGGTTGCACCACCAATTCCCATTCGAGACAGAACCATTTCGGTGGTTGACAAACTCATTTCTTGTATTATACTTCCTCTCTTTCCAGCAAATGGGGGTGACATCAAAACATGCATCCAAATGATTCAGCAGTCAATATAGTTTAGGGGAAATACAACTGAAGATCCTAATGCCCACATCAGCAACTTCCTGGAAGTTTGCGGCACTTTCAACTACAACAGAGCATCAGAAGAAGCAATGAGACTGCGAGTTTTTCCATATTCCTGAAAGACAGAGCTAAAGCTTTGCTACATTCGTTACCAGCAGGTTCCATCACAACTTGGAACACTCTAGGCACCAAATTCCTTGCAAAGTACTTTCCACCAGCCAGAACTGTAAAGTTGAGGAATGACATCACATCCTTCGTGCAATAAGATTCAGAATCCCTTTGCGAAGCTTGGGAAAGATTCAAAGATTTACTCTGGAAATGTCCTCATCATGATAGCAAAGTGGCTACAAGTCCAAACCTTCTACAATGGACATTCTAGACTAATGAGAACCACAATTGATGATGCTGATGGAGGAGCTTTAATGGCAAAAGGAGAAGATCAAGCATGGGACTTAATCGAGGAAATGGCTAACAACAATTCATTGTGGCCAACAGACATGAGCATGATTCAAAGAAATGCATGAATTTATGAAGTTGGAGCAAACACAGCAGTGAATACCAGGCTGGATCAGATATGCAAATGTCTAGAAACACTTAGCACGCAAGTTGTGAACATCGCTGGAACCACAAGTTCACCATATGGAGGAGCACCAGAATCAATTCAACATAAAGAAACTGTGAACTATGTCAACAATTTCAATAGACAGGGGAATAATCCATATTCCAACACCTACAACCCAGGAGGGTGAAGAATCATCCCAATTTTTCATGGAGCAACAATTCAAGGAAAATGAACAACCCACCACCGGATTCCAGCAGCAAAACAAAGCCAGAAGTATGACAAAGAACAAGAATAATAGAAGTGATGACACAGTTAAAGAGCAAGAAGCAAAATAGATGATTTAGCAGCTATGGTTCAAAATCAAGTAGCATTGAATCAAAGCACATTCAGCCTCTATCAAAGCACTGGAGAATCAAATTGGACAACTGGCCAATGCTCAGAGTTACAGACCGCCAGGGAATCTTCCCAGCAACACAGAGCCAAATCCAAGAAACATAGGGAAGGAGCAGTGTCATGCCATCATGTTAAAAAGTGGTACTGAAATCAACAAAGATGTTGGAGCCAAAACAACTGCTGAGGAAGTTCCAAAAGAAACAAAGCAACAGATGGAGGAAAAAAAAGCAAAGGAAAAAGAACATATCACTCCACCTCCACTTTTTCCTCAACGTCTTCAGAAAAACAAACTGGACAAGCAGTTTGCTCGTTTCCTGGAGGTGTTCAAAAAGCTGCACATCAACATTCCATTTGCAGAAGCATTGGAACAAATGCTCAGCTATGTAAAATTCATGAAAGACATTCTTTCACGAAAATGGAGATTGGGAGATTACGAGACAGTAGCATTGACAGAAGAATGCAGCGCCATCATTCAGAGGAAGCTTCCCCCAAAGTTGAAAGATCCTGGCAGTTTCACCATTCCATGCATCATAGGAGAACATAACTTTGGTAAGGCTTTATGTGATTTAGGTGCAAGTGTTAACTTGATGCCTTTTTCTATTTTCAGGAAACTGCAGATTGGAGAAACAATGCCAACTTCAGCTCTCTACAACTTACTGATAGAACGCTCGTATTCTAAAAGCGTAGTTGAGGATGTCTGAGTCAAGGTTGACAAATTAATTTCCCACACAGATTTTATTGTCCTTGATATGGAGGAAGACGCAGACGTGCCAATCATCTTGGGAGACCGTCTTGGCTACAGGTCGAACCATTATTGATGTATAAAAAAGAGAATTAACCATGAGGTACAGGACCAAGAAGTAACATTCAATGTTTTCAAGGCCATGAATTTCACAAATGATGAAAAGAATGAGGAATGTTTCAGACTTGATGTAATACACAGTACCATTCAGAACTCCAATGCAATGCAAATTTCTACTGACAAACTTAAAACATGTCAATTGCATGTGGAGCCTGAAGATAAGCGTCTTTTGCACTGAAAAAGCCAATTCTTGCACTACAAGCAACAGAAGAGAAAAAGGTTCCACCAGCTCAACGAACTGGAGGAATTTCAAATCAGCCTTTTGAGGATGCCAATTGTACAAAGAAAAGGCAAGGAAAAGACATGATAAGAAGTTAATGCGCATACAACTGGAACCAGGGCAGAAGGTACTGTTAACAAATCAATGGTGAAATTCTTCCCATGGATGCCAAAATCACGGTGGTCAGGTCCGTTTGTGATCACCAAGGTTTTACCAGACAGAGCCGTTGAGATACATGATCCTGACTCCAACAAAAAATTCAAGGTTAAAAACAAGTGTGTCAAGCACTACTGGGGAGAATCATTTGAGCGACAAAAAGAAAGTGTCACACTTTCAGATCCAGCCTAACGTTCGAGAAGTCACGTCTAGCTGAAGACTTTAAACTTAGCGCTACTAGGGAGGCAACCCATGCAATTGGTGTATATATGTGATTTGGTGGTGATTTAATTTTTTGTGTTAGTTTTTGCAGATTAAGACATTCAGGATGGAAGAAGTTCTCGCAAATCTTCACAAGCAATTTCCTTCTCTCCCTCAAAACTCTCTGATGAAAGTCTACAAAGCTCGCTTGGAATGAATGAGACTACTGATGATCCATGATATTCCTAATGACATTCGTTGGGTAATCGAAGCACGGGTCCGATTAGCAGGTGAGTATTCTTATTTTTGTAATTCTTATTTGCCCGGATTTGGAAGAAGTATCTATGCAAAGAAACGCAGAGCTAAGCAAATGGGTGTTTTTATAAATGTGCACGCTGGAATTGCAATACTCGTTGTCGTTCTTTAGGAATATGTGTCTGATAATCGCGAAGACAAATTCAAATTCATTAGGGATGGCTTGAGTAAGGAGTCTGTAGATGATATATCTTCAACTCTTGAGATGCATCCTAGTGGATATGTTCATATAGCCATTCATAAATTGCATACACAATTCCAAAAAGAAAGACAACAGTTAAGTCTCGGGAATCTGACTCAAAAAGACCCTGTTTGCCAATTTATAAGAAAATGGATGGGAAGCTTGTCCCTGACGCATAGACGTCAATCAAGCCGCTAAGTTCTTGTACATATTATATCTCTTTGTCTTTTCCTAATAATTGTGATTTGTTTTATTGTTTTCTTTTATTTTCTCCGACAGGATCCATACCTTTTTTACTATCACGATTTATTTTACTGTTTAACTAATAATTGTCATTTGGCAGGTACTAGTGCTATTATTTTATTCACCCTTTTCAGGTATTATAAATTCAACTCATCATTGCACTTTTGAAGACATCCAGAGTAAAACATGGAAGCCACTTCAAGAAGACGAGTTGAAAACATCTGTGTGTTTGTTTTTGGCTGTTGGTAGTGGTGTATAGCCACATACGTAGAGGCAGCACAGGATTGGGTCGAGTCTTAGCTGCAAGGAATATGCACTTAGTATATGGCGGAGGCAATCTTGGACTTATGGGGATCGTTTCAAAGGCCGTGTACAGAATGAGGCAGTCACGTTTTGGGAATCATCCCAAACCCTTGGCAGAGACAAATCTTATTGGACCATCAAACGGAGAGGAACTGATCGTGCCAGGTATGTCTGAATGACTGTAGAAATGATTAACCGTGCTGATGCTTTTATTGTTTGCCATGTGGATTGGGTACATTGGAGGAAATTTTTACAGTGTTATCTTGGGCGAACCTGAACATACACCAGAAACCGCTTGGAATGTACAAACATTGAAGGATTTTATGATTTTCTTTGTGTGTTCTTGATGATGCCCGGGAAATTGGTTCGTGTCAAAACCTATGAAAGAACTCCTCTTCACTGCCAGAACTGCTCCGGATCTAATTGACCAAATCTTAGCCTATGAACCACAAATTGACCCTATCATTTCAAAGATAAATCCGTCGAGGACGATCGTGGTAAGAGTCGTCGGATTAATCTGGATCTTAACCTTTAACTTTTTATGTAGAATTTCAGCTAACCAGGTATTATCTTCTAAACTCTTCTTCTACTGTTTAAGACATTGGGACAATGTCTCATTTAGGTTTGAGGGAGGGAATTAGTTGATCAGTATCTTGTTTTAGTGTTGTGTGTGTTGTTTTTATTTTTATTTTTAGTCTAAAATTTTCGAAAAATACAAAAAAAAAAGTTAAAAATTTTCAAAAATTACAAAAATTATTTTGCGTTTTTGCGTTTTTATTTTGACTAAAAATGTGAAATTGGTAAGAGATAGCTGTGTAAGGAGTTCCACTCCTAAGACGTATCTCAACCTATTTCGGAACAAGTTAATTTTTGTTTATTTCCTTTTGAATTATTTAATTTGTGAATTCCATAATACTGACTAAAAAGATCTTCATATGCTCAGTTGGCGGGTATTATCAACATGCATAGTAACATACAGACATGAGTTGTAATTGAAAAGTTTATAATATTTAGTGCTCTAGTTTAATTGGAAAACATCTCAAAAGTGATGGAGTAAAAAAAAATGTCTGAGATCCGAGTTATTAAGTCTGTATGGGTGTTTTAACACCTAGTGCCCTAAAGCCAACTGGTTTGGGAGTCACTGGCCCAAAGCTCGCTACATGGATCAAGGATGTTGCAAAAATATATATATCTGAAGTCTGAGTAATTAAGTCTGTAGGGGTGTCTTAACACCTGGTGCCCTAAAGCCAACTGGTTTGGGAGCCACCGACCCAACACTCGCTACATAGATGGAAGATATTGTATATAAATAAAAAAAAAATCAAAAATCAAAGAGAAAAATCAGAAAAATATTCCATTGCTGCAAAAAGGTGTGAATTCTGATAAAACTTTAGGACAAAAATATTACTCTCTTATCAACTGCAATTGTGACTGTTGTGGGCAAAAATGAGTTGATTATATTTTGTCGGCTGTGCATATGGAGAATGTGTAAATATAATCGGAGAATTTACTTATTCAGTAATTTAGAAAGAAAGAAAACAACTAGTAACTTGGAGTAGAAGTTTCACCTGATTAGTCACTAACTTCTTTATTCTCTTTTCTCTTGTTTTTTGCTTTTGTGTGCATTAGTTTTATTATTTTTTACTTTTGTAAAACGTTTGTGGGTATTGTTGCTGTAAGCCCTCACGAGACTATAACTCGTCCACTAGGGACACCTAGGGGTTTAAAGGCTTTTTGCATATTGCTAAATGCAACCGTGATCCTACGAAAGTGGCTTAATTTAATTTTAATTGTTTCTTGTATTTTATTTTGTTGTTTGCTCGAGGACTAGCAAAATGTTAGGTTTGGGGGTGTGATGAGCGGAAAATATATCAATATTTACCGCCCCTTTTACTTAATATTTTGTTTAGTTTCTCGGGTTTGATGAACGTTTTGATGTGTTTTAGTTTATTTTACAGATAAAATAATATTGGGACACAATGAAATCATTTAGGATGAAATGTGGGTCAAATAAGGGCAAAAATTGGACTTGACATATTAATTTTGGAGATTGGAAACTTGAAAGGGCGTTTTAACGAAGTGCAGTTTTGGAAATTCCAATTTTGCGCATCTGTCGTATTTTGGGCATAACCTTTACTCCGATATCGGATTGAGCTGATTCAAGTTCCAGATTAAAGAAGATCAAATATCTACAACTTTAAAGACAAAATAATTTCGAATTCTGAAGATTTCATGCCCGAAATTGATGAACCATCCAGAAGTGTGTGGTGTAATTATTAAAGTCATTTTCAATCATTTTCAAAGCAAAAAAAGTAAATTTTTAAATAAATAATAATAATTATCAAATCACCACCAAACATGATAAGCAATTAGTGAAGCAATTAATAATGGATTTGGTGGAGCAACTAGTGGAGCAATTAAATATGGATTTGGTGGATGATTTGATGGAGGCAAAATTTTGCCTATAAATACCAAGCCATTTCATTTGTAAATTCATATTTTCTTCTAAGGAATTCCTTAAGAATACTAAGAAGATTGTATCTTGTTTGTTTATTTACAGCTTTCAGTAATTAATTTCCGCTTTCGCACTTTCTTTTCTTTACTTTTAGTTTTTACTTTCCGCAATTTACTTTTACGCACAGTACTTTTCTTTCTTTAATTTTCAGTTTTTACTTTTCAGTAATGAGGAGGTAACTCCCCTTTGCTGGGGTAAAAGGTACAACTTTTATTACTAATATTTAGATTAATCTCCCTTAATTATAATATATAAACTAGTTAAAACATGACTTAACGAGGATACCGCCATATGGTCGGTTGGTAATTATTTAAATTGGTTTTAACCTGACTAAACTGGATACCGCCGATTGGTCGGTTGGTAATTAATTATTAATTTGACTTAATCTGGATACCGCCTATATGGCTGGTTTGTAATTATCATGCAAAGTTAATATATTATATTAAGGGAGATATCTAAAATAGAAGTAATAAAAGTGGATCCTTTTACCTCAGCATTTTCTTTTATTGTACTTTTACTTATTTACTTTTCAGCAATTTACTTTCATCATTTACTTTTCAACAATTTACTTCAGCATTACTTTTAGCAATTACTTCAGCAATTACTTTCAGCATTTACTTTCAGTAATTTACTTCAGCATTTACTTTCAGCATTTAATTTTCAGTATTTAATTTCAGCATTTACTTTCCGTCATTTACTTTTCAGCAATTTACTTTTCAGCATTTTACTTTATGTCTTTTATTTTATTTAAGTTTTTACTAGCCCTAGTTATGTGTCGTAACTAAGTTAGTTATCTGGGGTTGTGATGAATTCTAATATCACCGGTTTATAAGGGGTTATTTTATAGTTTGGGTAATTTAAAGGTTTACTTATTAAGTCTTAAGCTTAATGCGTCTTGTTAATGGCCACTAATAAGATTGATCTGGTAAATCTAAAATAAACTTGACAAAGGAATTTTAGGTTTCAGCCTTAGACTTAATAGCCCACGATCTTCCTTGAGGATAGATAAACCTTTAATATATTTCCTTACAGGATAGACATATACCTGTCGGGCGGGGGTAGCCATAATTGGAACTTAAACTTAATGAATCCAGGTAATTTGGTTGACATAGACATATGGTTCAATTGGGTTATACTGGGTATTTGCGTCTGACCATCGACAGAGGCTTTCGCATAATTTAGTGTTCCAGGTTAGTAAACCGATATATTACACAAAAATGAAATAATCATTTCATCTTTAAAATGATATTGGAAGATTCACAACCCTAGATAGTTTCCTAATATTGAATTTTCTTAAACCTACTTTGGCGTAATTTTATTTACTTGTTTTTAAATTCAAAATCATCACCATTTCAAATCAATCAATCAACCTGTTAGATACTAGTAATCATTTGACCTCATAAAATTAATAGATTAGGTATTAAGTCCTCGTGAGATCGATATTTTTTATCTACTTGAACGATACATGCGCTTGCGTTATACGCGTGTGATTATATACCGGTCAATAGATCGAGACAATCTAATCGATAATATATACGGGAATAACTCTTATTCCATATAATAACCAACTACTGTTTGATTCGACAAGGAATTTCATTAACAGTTAATTATTCCTTTGTGAGTGTGACCCATCATTTCGGGATCCTTGGACTTAACAAGTGAAGTGCCGTCGTAGGGTAGGTCAGTTTACAAGATACATTTAAAATCTCTATCCTTTCAGAATCCAAACCTGATATTGACCCAAAATGGACACCATCTGTAGAGGGACGAAAGCAAAGCCGTCTCGAGGCGCCTTTTGAATCTCACGTTTTCGGACTAACAACGGAGATCGCGGGATAGACTATCGTATATTCCTCCCCCACTCACTATTTAAAATTAGGTTTCTATTTATAAAATATCTAATATTTTAATATAACTAGTGTGAATAAATATATGGCGGCTAAATCATAACTCTTATTTACATTAGTACACTATTAGTGACCTAACCAATTTTAACTCTTGAAAATTATATCACTAATTTTCATTAGTCTCTACTAATTGTATTACTCAATTAAACTAATTTAATTAGAGTGATATTAATGGCCTATTATATTTTAAATTTTAAAATACTAGAACACTAATTGGTTTAAAATTTTTAGAATCCTAAAATAGTCAAGATATATATTAAACTATTTAATTAGTCTCAGTGCGTTAAAAACCAATGGTATGTAGAATTGTATCCCGAGTGCATACCACATTACCGTCCATTCGGTAACAGCCATGAATTTATGTTCGGGTTTCCATCCTATATACCAATGGAATTTATTATACACTTATTAAGCCCAATATATTAGAATTCAAATTTTAAACCTTAAAACCAATTAATCCAATTAATTGTTTTTCCATGCATATCATATTTTATTTAAACATTTTAAATCATATAAAATCATATTTCATGTCTTTAATGATAATGCATCTAAAGCATGTTATGGCATGTGAAATGCAAGAGTAGACACCCTAAGCTATATGACATGTTATTCAAACAATTCGAATTAAATATACATATAACATAAAAAATATATTTTTCATTGACTGAGCTCTTATTTTTCCCTATACTAATCTAAATAGTACAAAAATATCCAAGGCATCCTTGGTCTTCAAATCATGCTCCAAGGTGGTGTTGGCTCCTTTTGCGACTTCGGTGCTCCAAATTACAACAATTGAAATTTTACATTGGATAATAAAAATACAACAATTGTAAACCATGGCCTTATGGCCTTACATCCCAAAAACAAAACCAACATGAAAATAAGAGCCGAAAAAATTTACGACCAATGCAAAATCCATTTATCACATTAAAAACAATAACCATTCATCATATGAATATTATTTTGTGCTTACTCATCTAAACATGCATATCAATATTTATAACTGATATAAACATATTAAAAACATTAACTTTAAATGAAAAAGATAAGGGTTAAGAACATTTTTCAACCTTGCTCTCGATGCCAATTGTAGGAAATGTTTTCCTTGAGCAGCGGAAACGTCTTAGGCACACGTATCGGACTTGAAAAACTTTCTTGCCCTTCCCTTTGAATTGCCGAATGTTACTGCCACCACCACTGAAATTTTGCTTCAGTTTTAGATAAAATTCCATCCCCGAAATAGCCATGGAATAGTCCCCGAACAGTCAGACAAAAATTGGAATGTTTTGGACCCGATTCGCACCCAACGCACTGCAGAAATCGCCCCTGAAATGCATGGACTATGGTTGTATTCAGTTCTGATTTTTCACTTGAAAATAACCCCAACACAGCCCCAAAACACCACAAAATGTTCCCCAAAAAAACTAGATTAAAACGAAACCAAACTGAGTTCTGTTTCACCAAGTAAATGGGCGGTTGTAAGCAAAACAAAGCCTCACTGCCGAGTACAACAAGAATGAGATGAAGATGATGATTTGTTCGACGCCACAAAATTTTTCTGAACTATATCTCATTACCAACGAAACTTGTGTGGGCAAGCCTCACAAAATCAATCCATAAACTATTTAGAAATGAATGTCACACAACAACTTTTGTTATTTTAATTTTTATTTATCTTTTGTTTTCTCAAAACTTGAGAGGATTTGGAGAAGAATAAGATGGAGGCTAGGGTTAGAATGAAAGGATTAGGCAAAAAGAAAAATAATCTTTTTTATGCTTAGGGTTATTTGTTTCCAAAACAAACAAAACCCTTAACTATAGGTTTTTAGCAGTGAGAACCTAAGTAGTCGGCAAAATGACTAGTTGAAGAAATTACATGTCGATGAATGACCATTTGCTTAGATTTCTATCTAGATTTGCTGGTATTATGATGTATGGTATGGTTAAAAATAAAAACAAAAAACAAAAAACTAAAACTAAAACTAAAAAAAAAAAACTAAACCATATATAACCGATAAGCGTGAAGCTACCCATGGGCGAGTGTTAAGACCACCATAAGGAGAAATGCTACCTTAAAGGGTAAGTGTGTTGAAAAAAGGGTTTAGAAAGAAGAAAAGGAAAAAAAAATCATACCATACTGAGCACAAAAAGGCAATTACAAAGCGCAAATGAGATATCTAGGTTGGTTTGACCCATCAGATCCAAAATTTTTAAACAAAATCATTGAGTTGGCGTACCTAGGAATCGAGCTCCAAATGAACTTTTACACACAAACTGTGAGTCTGGCTTAGATGATATATTCAAGGACTTGGATTTGAGTTGCTTTGAGTACTTTGAAAGTTCTCTGATTTCATTACTAGGCATTCTCTGAGGACGATAATATGTGTAACTATTGGAACTATTTCATTTTTTTATTTTTGCATGATTGCATTTTTGAATGACGTTTATGGCTGTCATCGTTATAAGCCCTCATGTAGCTATAACTCGTCCATTAGGGCCACCTACGGGTTTAAATGCTTGTTGTATGCGCTAAATGCAATCGCGATCCCTACGAAAGTGGCGTAGATAGTTTTTATTTATTTATTTTTAATTTAGTTTAGTTCTTATTTTCTTTTTGCACTTGAATTGCTATGGACTAGTAATAAGTTGGTGGGGGTTGTGAAAAGTGCATGAAAATATACTTTGAACATCGCTAATTCGGCTTGATTATCGAGTATTTGATCTTAATTATAGTTTATTTTATGTCTTGTTATTATGAAGCAATGAAACATGAAGCTTGGAGCAATTTTACATATTTCAGGACCTTACGGATGCATTAGAAGCACGCAGAAAGTGTAGAAACACAGAAAACATAATTCCAGAAAACTGCCACGCGTCGCAACGTGCCCTCATATTGGCTACATTGTGAAATCCCGCAAGTTGGGCACCGCAGTGCCCCGACAAAGTTCCAGAATCTTAATTAGGTCATATTTTATGCGTATAAGGACTCCATGACTTCCCTATATAAACCCAAGTTTGTCCAAAACCCTAAAAAGAGGGGAAAACACACAACAAAGAATTGAAGTCACATATTTGAGAGAGAAGAATGAGGATGCTTCTGCAATCTCTCCAGGCTATGTCTCTTTCTTCTATGGAGATCTAATCTCCTAAGCAAAGCTAAGGATGAACTCTTGTAATTAAGTTCTTATATTCATATTTTTGATTTCTGAATACTCTTAAAAGTTTAATAGAATTGATGATTTGTTATTCTTTATTATCTTTTGATTATGAATCCAGAGATTGTGTTTTACCAACTTGTATATAAGAATAGTCATGTTTCTCTATGTGTGATTGGGGAACCCATTTGTGACTGGTAATGTTGTTTTATGAGATAATCTTTTGTTGCAGTATTGTCTGTGGGTATATTGTCGACGTTAGATAGGTCATAACGATAACATTGTGTGTTGTTAACATAGAGAAAGCAATTCACCAGTTACTTTAGAATTTAATATGTTTTGAATTGAAATATCTTTTGATTATTGGTTTGGGATGTGAAACCTTCAATTGAGTAATAAAAGGAATGAATTACTGAATATAGGGATTTGATACAGTAGGGATTCCTGACACTTTACTGTTTTTCTCTACTGATAACTCTTAAGTATTTTTCATAGTTTTTAATTGACATTACGAATTCAATCTTTCTCTTTAATTAAGTTATTGCTAATGTTTTCATTATGTGAATTAGTTCCTTGTAACCATCTCTCTGAGGAATTCACACCCTAACTATACTGCGATAACTACGAGTACTTTTTGGGCGTAATCATTTAGCAGCTACTTCAGTTTCCCGACCCGATGAGTCAAGCCAGAATGAGGGTGTTATGTTCAAGCCTAGATGACGTAAGCCCTGCATAGGAACTCGTATCCTCCAAAAGGTTGATGTGACAGAAGCAGGCCATCAGATTATCTTTCGGCATACAATATCGCAAGAGAGCAGTTAGAACACTAGTTGGCATATTGGAATAAGTTTGTAACAAGTATCAAGAATGGGTAATTTCATGAAGTTCTGATGGCAGGTCGTAGGGGTGTCAGGTGGCTAGGCTATAATCCGTAGGGTATTTGGGGAAAATAGCCTAAGCAATAATGATTCAGCGACGTGACTGACGTCACGGAGTTAGCGTAACAGTGTAATTATACTTAGTATATAAAGGGGTTGAGAGTTTATTGTAAATGGTTGAACAATTTCATTCACAAGCACCTGTAACTTGTAATAGAGAGAAAAGAGTCTCGAGCTAGAGAAAGAAAAGAGGTCGTCAAACCCGAGCCAGTTATAACAGTTTCATTATCCTTTGTGTCTGTGGACATAGGTTGGATCCATTCTGTCGAACCACGTTAAATCATTTGTTTATCTGTGTGTATTCTATCTTTTGTCAAGTTTGCATTTGGTCCCCATCAAACCTAACAAATTCACTGTTGATGGAGGTTTGTTCGAGGAGTGATTTTCATGAATTACCTTTAGAATGAAAAACAGTCGTCAACAAGGTACATGGATGGAAGTCAATAGAGGTGGTTGTTGGAAATTCTTCAATATTATAAGGATGGAGGAGGGACATGTCCCTTGGATGGTATCCCTTATGGACATGTCCTCCAATTGAAAATAATATGGTTATAGGCTCCAAAGGTTGCATGGGATGGGTATAACCTTTTGGAGGGGTACACCCCAACCCAAAGGGTGTGCTTTAGACACTTACATGCCTTTATAAGGGGGCCTCCATGTTCATTTTCAGTATCCGAATTTCATCCAAAGTTTTGAGTCTAATATTATTGTTTGAGTCAAGAGAGAGTTCCCCTCATTACCAAGTTCGAGATCTTGTAAAGGTGTGCCCCTTGAACAAGAGGAATCCGAGTTATCCTGGGAGAACATTAGCCACAAGATCTGTAGAGCACCGAGATGGGGCTGATAAGTTCTTAAGGACAGAGAATCTTCTCGATCTGGACCACTGCATTCGTTGTTATTATAAGGTTTTTCTTGTTCTTCAAGTTTTAGGGTTTTCTAGGGTTTTGCATTTGATATTCTGGATTTGAATTGTTTAAAGCATGTTTGTTTACTGTTTAATAACACCAATAGGACAACAATCTTAAGAACTTATCAATTAGTGTTGTTAGATAGTAATTCGCATGCTTAGATAAGAAAATTTTCTGGAAAAATAAAGTATGTGCATGAAAAATACGTAGAGAGTTCGAACGCCCGATGTACGCAAAGGCTAAAAATCTGAAATTTCGTAAGAACGTTCGAACGCGTCTTCAAACGTATCTCGAACGCAAGCCTTTTGCCTAAGAACGTTCCAACGCATCTTCAAACACAAATCGAACACAAGCCCTCTGACTTAAAATGTTCGAACGCGTCTTAAACGCGATACGAACATAGACTCTCTGGAATATTTTCGTTCGAACGTGTTCTCGAACGCTATATGAACGTGAACTCTCTGGAACACATCGTTCGAACGCGTTATCAAACGCTACACGAACGTGAACTCTCTGGAACACTTTGTTCGAACGCGTTCTCGAACGCAGCACGAACGTATACACACTGGACAGTCTCGTTCGAACGTAGATACGAACGCGACACTAAAGAACTAGATCCTGGAATTGTTTCTAAATTGAAAAGACTTAGAATAATATTAACTTAGTAAATCATATACTGAATATCATTAATCTTGGTAGTATAGATTTAAGTTATTATTAGGGTGTTCAATTATCACAAGCATACACATAGTGATAAAGTTGAAAAATAATTATGGGTTGCATAATTGGTTGAGAATTTAAAGTGTAATCATACACAAGTAATTCCATCCAATCTTGATTGACACGTACACATATATCTATACATATCGAATATTGTATTATAAATCATAAGTGTAATACTGAGTTTGAATTGCTAATAGATCCTATTGAAAAAATGTTTAAAGGATATTCTGTCAAAAATGTGAGAATAGCCTAAGTGGTCAGGGATTTAAGTGGTTACTCCGGACCCCCTCGTCCTCTGGGAATATTCCTTTATTTACTTTTCATAAGAATCTTTAGTCGGAATTCAAGGACTTGTGTTTATTGGAACCACCATCCAATAGAACAATGAGTGGATACTTAGTATATCACTTTGAACAAGATCATTTGTTGATGATCGTTGTGCAATTTGTCTTTTGTAGACTTATTGACCCCTGTTGATTTTTCCAGTTACGCATGGCTAGCGGAAACATCACAGTATCGGTCTCTCATGGAGAAAAGCCAGAAAAGTTTGGTGGGGCAAACTTTAAATAGTGGCAGAGCAAAATGTTGTTCTACCTGACAACTTTGCAGTTGGCTAAATACCTCAAAGATCCTCCGGATCCTGTGGAGGGTGAATCGGAAATAGCCAAGCAACTGCGGGAAGAGACATGGTCGTCTGGTGACTTCTTTTATAAGAACTACCTTTTGGGTGGACTTGACAATACCTTGTACAATATGTACCAAGGCATGGTTTCGGCGAAGGTTCTCTGGGAATTTATCGACAAGAAATATAAAACCGAGGATGTCGGATAAAAGAAATTTATCGTGGGTAGATTCCTGGACTACAAAATGGTAGATTCAAGAACGGTAATGTCTCAGTTGGGTGAACTATAGTTGATCATTCATGAAATACTGGATGAAGGTATGAAACTTTGTGAGACGTTTCAGGTTGCCACCATGATTGAAAAGTTGCATCCATCATGGAAGGACTTCGGGAGCTATCTGAAACACAAGAAGAAGCAGATGAGCCTTGAAGACCTTGGTGTTCGATTGAGAATCGATGAGGACAACAGGATGTCCGAGAAGGCCAGCTACAAGACTATAGAGTCTAAGGCCAACATCATTGAGGGTGTAAATGGTAGCAAGAAAAGAAAGAACAGTGGAGCTGACTCTTCCCAAGCTTAAAAGAAGTTCAATGGAAAGTGCTACAATTGTGGAAATAGCGGTCAAATGGAAAAGGACTGCAGAAACAAAAAGTCTCAGGACAAGGGCAAGAAAAGAGAAATGAGGCCCATGTCACTGAGAATGAGCAACTGACTGAAGAGATCTCAGAGATGAATCTGTCAGCAGTGGTAACTGAAGCCAACTTGGTTGGGAATCCGAGAGAATGGTGGGTAGACACTGGGGCTACTCGTCATATCTGTGCAGATAGCAAGATGTTTTCCTTGTATCAGAAGGTCGATGGCGGTGATCATCTGACAATGGGAAACTCGTCTACCTCAAGAGTGGTTGGACAAGGCACAGTGGTTCTGAAGATGACATCCGGAAAAGAGCTTACATTGAAGAATGTACTGCATGTTCCAGATATTCGGAAGAACTTGGTCTCGGGCTCTCTCCTTAGCAAGGCTGGTTTTAAGCTTGTATTTGTTTCTGATAAATTTGTATTGACCAAGAATGATGTGTATGTAGGAAGAGGATACCTCATTGAGGGCCTTTTCAAATTCAATGTAATGACTGTCAATCGACACAGTGCGATTAATAAAGCTTCAACTTCTGCTTATATTATTGAGTCACAAAATATATGGCATGGGAGGTTAGGACATGTTAATTATGATACAATGCGTAAATTAATTAACATGGACCTTATACCTAAATTTGCAATTGATAGCCAACATAAGTGTGAGGTATGTGTTGAAGCAAAAATGCATAGAACATCATTTCATTCCATAGAACGAAGTTCTGAACCCTTGGAACTTGTACACACTGACGTGTGTGATATGAATATTGTGCAAATAAGAGGCGGTAAAAAGTACTTTGTCACTTTTATCGATGATAGCACAAGATTCTGTTATGTATATTTGCTGAGGAGAAAAGATGAAGCTATTGAGAGCTTTATACACTATAAGAACGAAGTTGAAAATCAACTTGGCAAGAAAATAAAGAGAATTATGAGTGATAGAGGTGGTGAATATGTGTCACCATTCAGTGAATATTGTTCCGTGCACGAAATTATTCACGAAACCACTACTCCTTATTCTCCTTAACAAAACGAGATTGCTGAGCGTAAAAACCGAACGTTGAATGAAATGATGAACGTCATGTTGAGAAGTTCTGGTTTACCCCAGAACTTGTGGGGGGAAACCTTGCTTTCCGTGAACTACGTTTTAAACAAGCTTCCTCACAGAAGATTGGACAAGACACCATATGAGTTGTGGAAAGGTCACGTATCTTCCTATAAATACCTAAAAGTGTGGGGGTGTCTTACCAAAGTAATGGTTCCTAAACCTAAGAAGGTTAGAATAGGACCCAAAACTGTTGATTGTATATTCATTGGATATGCCAGCAACAGTAGTGCGTATCGATTCTTGATACACAAGTCTGAGATTCCTGACATCAATCCGAATATGATAATTGAGTCAATGAATGCAACATTTTTTAAGAGACGTTTCCTTGTAAGGAAAGACAAAGAACAGAGTCTCTCAAAATAACGATTGATACTATCAAAGACAGTGATCAGGTTGACCAAGAATCAGATCAACGTGGAAATTTTGAGACAATCGAACCTAGACGTAGCAAAAGAGCTAGAACGTCTAAGTTGTTTGGTCCCGATTTTCTGACATACTTGTTAGAAAATGAGCCTCAAAGCTATAAAGAAGCTATGTCTTCTCCGGAGGCACCTCTGTGGAAAGAGGCTATTAACAGTGAGATTGATTCAATCCTACAGAACCATACTCGGGAGTTGGTTGATATTCTTCCAAGTTAGAAGCCACTAGGCTACAAATGGATTTTCAAACGGAAAATGAAAACAGATGGATCAATAGATAAATACAAGGCAAGACTTGTCATAAAAGGTTATTGACAAAAGGAAGGCCTTGATTACTTTGATACCTATTCACCAGTGACTCGTATCATATTGATAAGAATGCTCATAGCCTTAGCAGCTATATTTGGTCTTGAAATACATCAAATGGATGTAAAGACGGCATTCTTGAATGGTGAATTGGATGAAGAGATTTACATGGAACAACTATAAGGGTTTAATGTTCTTGGACAAGAACATAATGTGTGCAAACTTGTAAAATCCTTGTACGGATTAAAACAAGCACCTAAACAATGGCATGAGAAATTTGACAAAGAGATGTTGTCAAGTAGGTTCAAAACCAATGAGTGTGATAAGTGTGTGTACACCAAATCAAATCAAAAATGATATGTCATTGTGTGTCTCTATATAGACGATATGCTGATAATTGGTAGTAATCATGAAATGATTCAGTCTACCAAAAATATGTTATCCAGCAGATTTGATATGAAAGATTTGGGAGTAGCTGATGTGATCCTAGGAATTAAGATTTCTAGGACATCAGACGGATATATATTATCTCAGACTCATTATATTGAGAAGATACTTGAGAAATATATCAAATGGGACCTAAATGTGGCTAGAACCTCTGTGGACCTAACTCTTCATCTATCAAAGAATACTGGCTCAAGTGTATCGCAACTAGACTATTCGAGAGTCATCGGAAGTCTGATGTATCTCATGAATTGCACACGACCTGATATCGCTCAAGTTGTGAACAGGCTTAGCAGATATACGAGTAATCCATGACATAACCACTGGAAAGCCATAGTAAGAGTTTTAGGTATCTGAGAGAAACTTCAAAATTTGGGCTACATTACGAGAGATATCCTGCTGTTCTAGAGAGATACAGCGATGCTAACTGGATATCTGATATAGTGGATTCCAAATCTACGAGTGGGTTTGTTTTCACACTTGGTAATGCAGCCGTGTCATGGAAATCCTCGAGGCAAATATGTATTACCCGGTCTACTATGGAATCAGAGTTCATATCGTTAGATAAAACAGTGGAAGAAGCAGAATGGCTTAGAAACTTTCTGGAGGATATTCCTAGTTGGCCCAAACCAGTGCCAACGATTAACATACATTGTGATAGCCAATCGGCTATTGAGAGAGCCCAAAATACAATGTATAATGGTAAGTCTCGACACATACGTCAGAGACATAATATCATACGTCAACTGCCCTTAAGTGGCATAATATCGATCGATTATGTTAAGTCGAAGGAAAACCTAGCGAATCCACTAACTAAAGGTTTACCTCGAGAGCAAGTTGAGAAGTCATCGAGGGGAATGGGCTTGAAGCCTATAAATTAAGAATTGTCACTGTGGAAACCCAACCTAGCTGACTGGAGATCCCAAGATCTAGGTTCAAAAGGGACAACAGAAACTTGGGCAATTCAAAACAAGCACTGAAGAGTTTTGTACTCTTTCCCATTCCGATAATGACGCAGAGTGCTGTCTGTCAAGGTTAGGATAAACTAAGGCTTTTAATGATCACTATATTAGGAGATGAGTCCTAATGGGGGTAAAGATAGATTACCTCTTCATAGTAGATCACTTATGTTAAGTAAGAAGTGAGGCGGCTTCCATGGGATTTTACAGGTTGATTTCCCTAAAGTGCTTGATGAATCCATGACCGTTGTTCAGGGCCGAAATGAACACAACCGTAGAACGGGTAATGGTCGAAGTAAAGCTGTGTGTTGGCAATTGTCTTGGTTTATAACAACGGCAGAACAGTTCAAGACTATGGGTCACTGGTTTGCCAAGTAAATCTGATTGTCATTCACTAGGAAAGGTTCAAGGCAAAAGCTACCTATTTCTATGCAGCTTTAGTTCACGGAAACTCTCTCAAGTGTCTGCATAAATATTTGAAGAATTGTGAGAAATTGTTGGAAATTCTTCAATATTATATGGATGGAGGAGGGACATGTCCCTTGGATGGTACCCCTTAGGGACATGTCCTCCAATCGAAAATAATATGGTTATAGGCTCCAAAGGTTGCGTGGGAGGGGTATAACCTTTTGGAGGGATACACCACAACCCAAAGTGTGTGCTTTAGGCACTTCTATGCCTTTATAAGGGGGCCTCCATGTTCATTTTCAGTATCCGAATTTCATCCAAAGTTTTTAGTCTAATAATGTTGTTTAAGTCAAGAGAGAGTTCCCTCCATTACCAAGTTCGAGATCTTGTTAAGGTGTGCCCCTTGAACCAGAGGAATCCGAGTTATCCTGGGAGAACATTAGCCACAAGATTCGTAGAACACCGAGACGGGACTGATAAGTTCTTAAGGACAGAGAATCTTCTCGATCCAAACTATTGCATTCGTTGTTATTATAAGGTTGTTGTTGTTCTTCAAGTTTTAGGGTTTTCTAGAGTTTTGTATTTGATTTTCTAGATTTGAATTGTTTAAAGCATGTTTGTTTACTGTTTAATAACACCAATAGGACAACAATGGTCACATATGAGATATCATGGATATTATGTTAACAAAAAAGGTTAACAAAGGGATTCGTACATCAGATATTAGGTTAAGTCGAAATTGACAACAGATGGGTTTACCAAGCCTAAAATAAAGAATGATGATATGGGTCAAGTTGAAGTATATAAATTGACCGTATGTGGATTCTTATTTTTTTTTTAAATCCCGCCTCCAAACCTGAGTTTAAACGGAGCAGGAAAATTTCCGACTGTCTAAACTCTTACAAGAAATACATTTATATACTCAAATTAAGGATCTGACAACTAAGTCCTACGTTTTTTTGCCACCAAACCACTCCAATTAAGGATTTTTGTGGACTTATCAAGTATAAATTAACAGTATGTGAACTTACCACGTCTAAGATGAAACACGATAATATGCATAAATCCAAAAGAATAATCCAAAAGGGATAATAATTGAATCCCAAAATTTATATTTTTATCTAAATCCTAAGTGATATGGTTAATGAATGAGAGTTTGATTTTAATTAAATACACCCCAACAACTTATATATAAAATAGCAATCTTATTGTAAAATTTCTTAATTTTTGTCTCAAGTGCCAAGCCTTATGTGTTGTTGAGGGTCTATTTGTATATTAAACAAAACTTTAGGGGTCTGAGTGTTCTTTTCATTAAAGCTGCATACTGCCTCGAAACGACATCGTCCGGCGGTATTAGAGTTGGCCCACGATGACATTATAATACACTTGCCATTGAAGTTGATTCCTACGCAAAATCTGTGTGAATATGGCATCGATATTCAGATCCAGATCGGTTCTCGCAATACTTTTTATAAATTTATTTCTCTCTCTCGTCTCTTCGGCTGTGTCGCAATTTCGAGCGGGTAAGATTCTATTAAAAAAAAAATTATAAGCACTTAAAAATTTTAAAGAATAATTAAGCTCGCGAGTTTATAATAATTAGTTGATTATTTTCAGGTCTGGCGATGGCTTCAGCATCAGTGGCCGTGTCAAGATTCCCAGTAATATAAAGTTTTTGTTGCTGTTTTTTTTTTTAACTTAAATTTTAATTAAATCATATTTAGTTTAGTTTAAATTGAATTCTACAGCGTGAATTTGAATATGGAAAATAAAAGTTGAAAATTTTGTTGAAGAAAATTATTGTACAAGAATTGCTTTATAGTTCTCTTTCAATATGATTTTGTTATTGTGATTGGGCCATGTTTCATCTATTGCATATTTGACCATCCAGCAAATGGATGAATGCTATATCACTTGGGAAGTGTTGCGATTCTTGATTATTTATTTCTATTACGGTTTTGAATGTTTTAGAAACACAGTCTAAGAAGGATTTAGTTTTATGTTTTTCAAAATTTGGGACTTGACAGTTTGGTTAATCGCTTGCACGCATTGGGTCTAGAGAAATTTGTCTACGATGTCCTGAAGTCGGTTGTTCAATCTGAGCTTAGCTAAAAGTTTCAATGACTGTAATCGGCTTGTCGAAGTCATTCATAATGTGGCAAATTTACTAAAATATTGCAGCTTTGTTTGGTATGTGGTGAATATATTCTCTTTCTTGAAATGTTTAAATACTCCAATCAAGCCTAATAATGACTGATAAAAGAGAGGTAAAGAGAATAAAATATGCAGCTAAGGAGCTGATTTTTGATATGTGCAGCAGAATTCTGAAAGGCTAAAAGCCAATAATGTTTTAGATTAGGGAAAATAAGCTGAAGCTACCTCTGTTGCTAGGTTTTTGGAGAGATGGTTTCAACATAGATAATGAATCCCAACTGCAGATAATATATTAAGATATTTATATGGTAATTGCTATTAATTGGACTGTGCCCTCAGTTTTGGTACAAATTCTCATGTGTTTTCTGTGCATATTGGTTCCCCCATCGCATCTTTTGTCATGATGGCGTGGATTGATTTCTTATTTCAGACTTATAATTGAAGAATTTGTTTGGTAGGTATGAGCATGAAAGCATTTGGTTCTCCTGGAGGAAAAGTATCAAATGTGAAAGTTGTACTCAATGGTGGCCAAAGCGTAACGTTTCTGAGGCCTGATGGATATTTTTCATTGTATCCTACTATTTTTATATTCTTATTGTTCTTTTTGTTGTTCCTCAAGTCAAATTCATCTGTTCTCTTTCTTTTACTCATTTATGTGTTTTGTTTCATACATTCTTCCATGCAGAATTTTTCTTTTATAATTATTTTATAGAATAACTGGAAGTGAACTTTTCATTTTAATTCCTTAATCTGTATGCTTAAAGCCATAACATGTCAGCGGGGACTCATTTAATTGAAGTGGCTGCGATTGGTTATTTCTTTTCTCCAGTGGGTTTCTTTCTCTCTCTGCCAAATTCTGTCAACTTTCTACCAGATTTCACATAATTGAAAACTTTCGAATTTGTTCAGGTCCGAGTTGATGTTAGTGCCAGAAACGCAGGCAAGGTTCAGGCTGCATTGACAGAAACCAGGAAGGGTCTGAATGAGTTGGTTTTGGAGCCACTGAGAGATGAGCATTATTACGAGGTTGATCTTCAATATCCTTTTTAACTCTATGGTTTGTTTAGTCCCAAGTTATCATAAACATCGTATACACTGTGGATCATGTTTTCTTGTATTCTTACAGATTAGAGAACCTTTCTCCATAATGTCTGTTGTGAAAAGCCCAATGGGTCTCATGATGGGATTTATGCTGGTGGTTGTGTTCCTCATGCCTAAATTAATGGAAAATATAGGTAAGTAGACTCTATTGGTTCATAATTTCTTTTGGAATCACATCTCAACCATGCCCTGGAAATGCTGATTTGAAGTAGATTTATGCCTGTTGACTTATCTTACGGACTATGTAAACATTTTCCTGTACTTTTACTCATCATATCTGTTGTGTGTTAACAATAGATCCTGAAGAAATGAGACGTGCTCAAGAGGAAATGAGGGGCCAAGGGGTTCCCTCACTAGCAAATTTGTTACCGGGAGCTGGAAGAAGCTAGGCGTTTGACTTGAAAGTCTAAACCCTAAAATTGGCTATTGCGCTCATTTCTCGGATAGATTGTGCATTAGTGAGGGGTACTATGTCAATCCATATGGCTCTGTTGTACAAGTTTATTTATTATCTTGCTCTCAAAATTGACTAACTTAGGGAATTCTTTTAAGTGTGAAAAACTGGCTGTTGTGACTTTGCTATCCAACAATTTTGTATTTGACATTATAATTTAGCCTTTTCCTAGTGACCTATTTTTATTTTGTGTGCTTTGCTAAGTTGCTTGCACATTTTATTGCAGTTGTACTAACAGGTGTGATATTTGATGGGTAATTTTATTCATAGATGTTGCAAGATTAATACGCTTGTGTTAATCGAAAGTAATACAAGCTATGTATCATCATAATTAACTATAGTATTATTGATTAACAAACTATAAAGTAAGTCAATTTGTTTAATAAATAAAATTTCCTTATTTATGATATTTCCCTTTAAATTTTGAAATATATGACATTATGTTGTTGGGAACAACAAGCGAGCGACAGAGAATTTAAATTCAAACAATTTTTACATATTTTGAGAGTTGAGAGAGTAAACTTGTAAATTTTTCAAGGTTAAAATTATTTCAAATATTCTAATAATAGGTTTTAAAGTGGTTTGAAATTCTGATTTCAAGATTATATAATGGAATTTATACCCACATTTTGGGTCGTGAAATCTAGAATCCGATTCTGGATGGACAAGTGAAATGTTTGTATAGATTCAGTTGAAAAATAACAATAACTAATAAAAGAAAATAATAAACGAATTCTAAACAAATAAACGAATCAATGAGTTTAAATTCGTATTCGATTCGTTTAATAAACGAATCGAATCGATCTATTTATTAAACAAATTTATTTTTCAAACTCGTATTTACTTTAAAACAAATCAAATCGAACGAATCAACGAATTATAATCCAAATTACCACCTCTAATTTTATACCCACACTCACATTTGTGTCCTGAAATCTAGAACCCGATTCTGGATGGACAAGTGAAATATTTGTATAGATTCAGTTGAAAATAGCTCTGGCCGGTTGGTAGAAATAACCAAAAAAAAATGTAAAAGCATTAGCACTCTAGCACTAAAAGTAAAGATGATATAATCCATCCGATAAATTGATTACTGTCTAAATCAAAATTCCGAATTTTTAAATAAAAATCGAGATTCAGGATAAAAAAATTATGTCGAATTTTATATCAAATAATACGACAATGCCTCAGTGTGAGTTCCATTTTTATTGGCATGTGTCCGTGACAAAATAAGTTCAATTGAGTTGTAATATGTCGTGAAGATCTTTGTGCAATTGGACTGGGTTTTGGCTGCTGTGCATCAGACATGCGTTCGTGGTGCGTTCGTTGCAGTGTTCGAACGAGTGGCGTTGGTGCTGCGTTCGTAATTGGGTTCGAACGTGTGGAGTTAGTGGCACGTTCTTTATTGGGTTCGAACGGGAATTCCAGAGAGCAAATGTTCGAGTCTCGTTCTTGTTGGGTTCGAACGAGATCATTCCAGAGAGTTCACGTTCGTTGTGCGTTCGATTGACGTTCGAACGAGTCTTCACAGAAAGGGCGCGTTCGTGTAGCGTTCTAGTAAGCGTTCGAACGCGACTGCGATCTGAACGCGTTTTTGGCCTGCAAAACCCTAGGTTTTCACCCTACCTAAAATATAACCCTTAGCCGCCATTCTCATTAGTTGAAGCATATTTCCCTTGAGCCAAATCTCTCAAGCTTTCAACTCTCTTTGATTTCACCTTGAAGACTCTTTGAATCTCATGTCTTCTTTGTTAATGGTGAAATCCATTCTTTGTTAAACCTTCAACACAACTTAACCCAAATTCCTCAATCCTTTAGAGTTCTTTAGGAGGAAGTTTGGTAGTCGGAGTTCCGGCGTCAATTGGTGAAATAATCCACTCAGAGACTTCAGAGGTTCTGAAGAAAACCGTGGGTCGCGGGCTTGAGGAGTTGCCTTGAGTTCTTGCAGTATAGAGGTACTTGAGTCGGTGGAGTTGCCACCATAGGTCTTGACCATCGCTGTAAGTTTTTCTCGATATAGTGGATTCGGGTGGTAGCCTATACCGGAGTGGTTTTTTACTCGGAAGAGTTTTCCACTTCGTCACCAAAATTACTTGTGTTGATTTTGTGTGGTTTGATTATATTTGCTGCTTTAATTATTGTTATTGTTTTTATACTTGCAGCATAATTATTTATTTGTTATTGTGTTGCTGTTGTTAAATTGCCTGTTGCAATTCCATAGTAGCAGTAACAGGACTTGTTCTGCTCATTGTCTGTAATTCCGCATAGGGTCAGAACTTAGGATAACCCCGAATTTTCAATTGGTATCAGAGCCTGAACTCGATCCTTGACCCATTAGCTATGGAGCGTAGTCAACCCTTAAATTGTCCGCCATTTTTTGATGGCACAGAATATTTACATTGGAAGGTTCGCATGAAGGCGTTCCTTAAGTCCTTAGATGATAGGGTCTGGATGACTGTTGAATACGGGTGGAAACCTCCCGCTGTTACTGTTGATGGGGTCACTTCCCCTAAAGACAAATTGACCTGGACCAAGGACGAATTTGATGATACTAGCAATAGGAACAGCAAAGCTGTTAATGCCATACATGGTGCTGTCTGTTCTGCTGAGTTTAGGAGAATCTCAATGTGTGAGATAGCCAAGGATGCTTGGGACATCCTGCAGACTGTGTGCATGAGGGCACATTGTCTGTTAAAAATAATAGACTCCAGGATTTAGCCACTAGGTTTGAGGTCGCCAAAATGAAAGATGATGAGACCTTTGATCAATTTTATGCTGAGATTAACGATATCGTTAACTCAAGCTTTAACCTAGGTGAGACTATTCCTACCAATAGGATAGTTAGGAAAATCCTGAGATCCCTACCTGATAAGTTCCTACCCAAAATCACCGCCATCGAGGAAAGCAATGACCTCGATCAGCTTAATTTAGATGAACTCGTAGGAAAGCTGCAGGTTTATGAGAAAAAGCTTCCTGGTTTTAGAGAGCCAAAAACGTTTGCGATGAAAATCGCTAAGGAAGTTGTGCATGATTCGTTTAGTGATGATGATACCATCAAGGATCATGATTTGGCCTTGTTTGCAAAGAAGTTTAAGAAATTTCTTAAACTTAAGAAAAGTGGCCATAGCAGCAGTAATAGAGATAGGGAGGTTATGCCTAGAGATAGTAGGCATAGCAGAAAAGAGTCTAGAGAGGATATGGGTAGTAGATCCCGTGATGTCCAATGCCATGAGTGTGAAGGCTATGGGCATATTCGACCTGAGTGCCCTACATATCTCAGAGCTAAGGGCAAGAAAGCCATGGCTGCCTCTCCTAGTGATTCAGAAGGTGGTTATTCTTCTGATGAGTCTCCTAAAGGCAAGAAAAATTTTATTGCCTTTACTGCTAGTGTGACTGATGATGAGAGAGAGATTGTTGTTAATGATGCTGATTCTGAAGTCTCTCTTGATGAGTCTGTAGATGAGGAAAGTCTTCAGTAGCTTATGTTGAACTGTTTAATGAGAGTTTAGCTATTAAGAAGACTATCTAGATAGAGGTCAATAAAAGGCTGAAAGCTGTTGAGCTAGATAAGAATGAGGCTCAAGCAAACTTGAGCAAAGCCTTTTGATGGTTGATGACCTAGAGGAGAGGAACAAAAGCCTAGTTAATAGAGTCCAAATATTAGAAACCGAACTTGAAAATGCTAGAACCCAATTGTCCGTATTTTCTAGTGGAAATAAAAAGGTGGACCGTATGTTATGTACTATTTCTGAGCCTAACTGCAATGAGGCTTCTTCTTCCAAAGCTGTGCCTGTAGCAGCTAAACATGACTTAGGTAAGAAACCTGTTGTGTGTAGTCATGTTTCTCCTCATGTTGTTCCTCGTCCTGTTTCCCAACCTCAATCTAGAGGTGTTGTGGGTAAACCTCGCTCTCATCCGAGGTTTGTGCCTGTGTGCCACCATTGTGGCAAGGCGGGACACATTAGGCCTAAGTGCTTCATGCTTCACAAGCAAAAGAAGAGGCCTAAGAAGGTGTCACCTAGATTTGACTCTTCAAATCTAGCTTCTCAAGTTTCTGCACTAACTAAACAGACACAATTTCTTAGTGAGAAACTTTCTTTGTTGACTAGGAATTCTCAAGTGGATGAGGTTCCTAGAAAGGTTTGGGATGATTTCCCATCTACTTCTGCATGTCCTGATGGATATGATGAGAGTGCACTTCGGTGTAACTCTGCTTGAAAGATGCATTTTATTTTCCCATTGCATGTGTGTGTGCGTGTGTTTTATGTTTTTGCACGTTTATTTTGTTTTCACAGCATATGGGTGTGTGTGTGTCTTGTTTTTGTTATATGTCCCTTGGTATATATGATGGAAACCCGGACATAAAGTTCATAGCCGATTCCGAATGGACGGTAGTATGATCTGCACTCGGGATACAACTCCACGTACCATTGGATATTTTACAAGCCTGTTTGTGTCTTTATTTTTTTGTTTTTTTTTTAAAACTGAAAAAAATCAAAAAAAAAAATTATATATTTTGAAAAAGACCAAAAATATTTTTATGGCTTGTTAGAGCATGAATAGTTTATGCATGTGATCCTGGTATGTAGGATATATGATTATGCATGTATGATATGCTTTATTTTCTTGATGCTCTATGCATGAGTGTGTGTGATAAAAACCTTTGGTATATCTTGTGCTTGCACCTTCACATACACGATTTTATTTTGTCAAGGCTTGGTCGCATGTATGAGTTTTTGGAATAGCAATCTAATTTCTATCATATCTTGTTTGCTCAATAGTGTGACCTTTGACTAGTTGACCTTGCTATCCCCTTGTAAATGCAAAAAGAAATATATTTAAAAAGAAAAATGAGACTCAAGTGCAAAAGAGCCAAAATGGCCAAATTCAAAAGATAAGGGCAAAAACCCTTCACTCGAAAGAGTTGTTAAATATGAGCTCATGATATTTCTGGGGTAAATAATATAGCATGCAACCAATGTTGCTTATTTTCAGGTCCTAGTGGTGCTGGGTTTGAACACCTATTTTGTGGACTTGGTTTGTTTAGAGATGGATTTCTTTGGCTGTGTCCAGCTCATAAAATAAGGTCTTAAGCCTTGATTCGTTATGCACTTTATTTTTCCACGCAAGTGCTTTATATGCTTTGGTGTTTATGTCATATGCATAAGTGCTATATTAGCCACTTTTAAAATGATGCATATTGTTTCATGTCATAAACAGTTGAATACTGACTGGGTATCATTGTATCAGCTTGAAATGCTGTTTCAGTCAGTTTTTGATAGGATTCTTTTTTATCTCAGTATGTGCTTGTGTGTGCTTCATGTCATTGCATACCATTTTTTTTTCTCTTTCCTGTGCACTTTTCTGAGTTGTGGTTTGCTTCCCGTGTTTTATTTTGCTAATTTTATGTGCCTGTTAGTGAGGGGGAGTCATTCCTGTTTGTTTATGCTCTTGCATGTGTTTTCTCCTGTTCTCCTGTTATTTTTCCTGTTTCTTTTACCCTTTGTCATTTCGTGACAAAAAGGGGGAGAGTAATATATTAAGGGGGAGAGCCTTAATATATAGGAGGGAGTCGTAGAATATCCTTTAGATATCTCCGTTTTAAGGGGAGTTAAGATTAAGGGGGAGAGGGATTTCTACTTGTACATGCATGAGATTTTTACCTGCTTTATGTTTTACTTGATTATCCCAATGCTTTTCACGGTATATTGTTGTTTGTGGATGTTTCAGGTAGCAGGTATGTTGCTGCGGTGGCATTACTTTCAAGACTACTTTGTTAGGTGTTAGATCGAGTCCATTTGTAATAAGTCACTGTTTTGATGGTTGACAGTTGACTATTTGCTTTTTGGGTCTATTATCGTAGTCTTTGTATTAGGTAGTATTTTGTCACGGAATGCCAAAGGGGGAGATTGTGAGTTCCATTTTTATTGGCATGTGTCCGTGACAAAATAAGTTCAATTGAGTTGTAATATGTCGTGAAGATCTTTGTGCAATTGGACTGGGTTTTGGCTGCTGTGCATCAGACATGCGTTCGTGGTGCGTTCGTTGCAGTGTTCGAACGAGTGGCGTTGGTGCTGCGTTCGGTAATTGGGTTCGAACGTGTGGAGTTAGTGGCACGTTCTTTATTGGGTTCGAACGGGAATTCCAGAGAGCAAATGTTCGAGTCTCGTTCTTGTTGGGTTCGAACGAGATCATTCCAGAGAGTTCACGTTCGTTGTGCGTTCGATTGACGTTCGAACGAGTCTTCACAGAAAGGGCGCGTTCGTGTGTAGCGTTCTAGTAAGCGTTCGAACGCGACTGCGATCTGAACGCGTTTTTGGCCTGCAAAACCCTAGGTTTTCACCCTACCTATAAATATAACCCTTAGCCGCCATTCTCATTAGTTGAAGCATATTTCCCTTGAGCCAAATCTCTCAAAGCTTTCAACTCTCTTTGATTTCACCTTGAAGACTCTTTGAATCTCATGTCTTCTTTGTTAATGGTGAAATCCATTCTTTGTTAAACCTTCAACACAACTTAACCCAAATTCCTCAATCCTTTAGAGTTCTTTAGGAGGAAGTTTGGTAGTCGGAGTTCCGGCGTCAATTGGTGAAATAATCCACTCAGAGACTTCAGAGGTTCTGAAGAAAACCGTGGGTCGCGGGCTTGAGGAGTTGCCTTGAGTTCTTGCAGTATAAAGGTACTTGAGTCGGTGGAGTTGCCACCATAGGTCTTGACCATCGCTGTAAGTTTTTCTCGATATAGTGGATTCGGGTGGTAGCCTATACCCGGAGTGGTTTTTTACTCGAAGAAGAGTTTTCCACTTCGTCACCAAAAACTTGTGTTGTTGTTGATTTTGTGTGGTTTGATTATATTTGCTGCTTTAATTATTGTTATTGTTTTTATACTTGCAGCATAATTATTTATTTGTTATTGTGGTTGCCTGTTAAATTGCCTGTTGCAATTCCATAGTAGCAGTAACAGGACTTGTCCTGCTCATTGTCTGTAATTCCGCATAGGGTCAGAACTTAGGATAACCCCGATATTTTCACTCAGGATTCAACCTAGAATTTTTTATACCGTCCATATCGACCGGGAACGAATTTATTGAAAAATTAGGCGAATTATGTCTGAATAAACAATTCTAGAACTTGCGGGGGTCCTTCAATGATAATACCCATATTTTAATTTTAAACCTCTCCCGATTTGACTCGGATTGAACTCGTAACAATGCTATGGATCCTCTGTTGGGCCGTTAAAGATAACGAAACAAAGCAGTCTCCTTGTAACCCTCAAGTAGATCTGGTCGGCGGTTCGGTTTCGAACCGGCCGGTTTCCGGTTCCACACATAAATGGAACCGGAACCGTAAACCGAACCGGTCGGTCCGGTTCCAGTTCCAGTTCGAACCTTTTTTTTTTAATTATATAAAAAAATCGAAAATAATTTAAAATAAATTAGATTAATTTAATAAATAAATAAAATTATTAAATTAAAAAGCTTGAAAAATTTAAGTTGCATACGTATCCTTCAGGGGTGAGAGGAATCAAAGCTCACGTAGTTCCATTACAATTTTAAGATATTTCTCCTTTGGAAATTTACAATTTTGTAATTATCAATCATCATTATCAGTTGATCCTTCAGCTTCCGTTCCGCTTGCACTTGTTGTTGCAGATGCATTATCGAACAAGTCTTCAAAATCATCGGGGGCGTCTTCTTGTTGTCTCAGATCAGCTCAAGTCCAATCATCCACACAAGTTGTTGCTTCTAGAGTGCTTGGATGTAATGAAGATCGTCTAGCTTCCAATATACTGCCTCCCAAGCTGAAGGCTTGCTCAACCGCAACGGTGGAAATATGTGCTGTCAATATCTCTTTAGCAATAATTGATAAAACATGATATATATTTTGATGTCGGTTCCACCATTTAAGGATTTTAAAATTTTTACTAACTAAACTTTCAGTATGAAACTCGAAATTTGTAGATAAATAATTATCTAATTCGGGGTTATTAGTTGTCGTATCCCTAGCTTTTTTATTTCTTTGCAGTAACCAACGATCTCTTGCGCTAAGTCTTGTTTGAATTACTGGTTCACTACTACTAGATTCACCTAATGTTCCTAAGTTATATCTTACAATGTAATCATTAAATAACTCAATTAAATCATTTCTTAATCTCACTATTATTCTTATAATATCAATATCATCTAATATTCCTAAATAACCATAGTAAGCTTGTAAAACAATATTCAAACCTTCTAATTTAAATCTAGGATAAAAAATAACAGCAATAAGATAAAGTAAAAGAATTTCTCTAAAATAATTCAACCATTTTACCTTCATAACAGTAATGGCTTCTAACAAAACAATATCATTAGGATCGTTACTTTCAATATGTTCATCAAGAGTACCAACAATATTCGAACTTTCAAAAAGAAATAAATGTGTTGTAGGATAATAAACTCCGCTAAAAATTAAAGTAGCATCATTCAAAACTTATAAAATTTCTAAAAAAATTTCACAAATATCCTATTGACTAGGAAAAAGTGTGATATTTTGAACATGTTAAAAAAAAAAACTACATAATGCATCTTTGTATTGTAATGCTTGACATAAAAGAAAATAAGTTGAATTCCAACATATTGGAACATCTCTTGAAAATTTAATCGGTTTAATACCATTTATTTTACAAAACTTGGCTCATTCTCTTCTAACTTGAGAATATGACCAAATTCAATTAAGTGCTTCTTAATAGGATCAATGAAATGTGATAATTTTTCCAGACCATATTGAACACATAAGTTAAGGACATGACATGTGCAACGAATATGAAAAAACCGACCTCCTAAATTTGATTGACATATTTCTTTTAAATCATTGATGGATATAATATTTGCATATGTATTATCAAATCCAATTGTTAAAATTTTATCTACTAAACCATATTCATCAAAAATTATCTTCATCATTCTATAAATATTTTGTGCGGTATGTTGGTCATCAAAAACTCTAAATGCAATAAGTCGTTTTTGCATGATAAATGATGCATCAATCCAATGACAAGTCACACTCATGTATGAGTGTGTTCGCCAATGGTCACTCCAAATATCAGAACATATAGAAATACGACATTTAATATCTTTAAATATTTCATTTAAAATAATTTTATCATCTTTGTATAATTTAAAAATATGACGTTTTGTTGTGTTTCGAGTCATTCTACATACAACAGGATTTAAAGCATTATGCACGTAATTAGTAAAATGAAGTTTTTCACCAAAGCTTAAAGAAAGATGTGTCATACATGTTAATTTCGTAAATTCTTCTCTATTTTTTGCATCAGAATATTTAAATAAATTTACAGCACTCGTACCTCTACTAGATGATGCGTACCTGGCCATTTGAGTTTGCGTCGTATCAAGTCCAAGTTCAACTGCATGATGTCTTTCCATGTGCTTGATCATATTGTCGTATCCACCAGAAAATTTGTAGGAAACCCCACAATGGTTGCAAACTGCTCTTGAACCTTCATCGGTATCGTCTAAATGAAAATGAATTTTGAAAACATCCGAGGAATGAGACTTAACTTCTCTTCTCTGTGATTGTGAACCGACACTAGGGCCGCTCTCTTGGGTTGGCATATTTGACATTATGTTATCAGATGAGCTTGCCATTTTTTGTTTAAGAAATGAGTAAGAAGAATAAGAAAATTAAGAATGATAATAACTAATTTGTTATTATAAATGAGAGAATTGAGAATAAGAGAATTGTAGGAATTGAGAGAGTTGAGAAATTGGTGTGTTGAAATAATGAAAAATGACCCCTATTTATAGAATTTTAGAATTTTTTTCGATACCGAAAATGCCCCTAAAAATAACCATTTCATTACCGTTATTATGGGTATATTAGGAATTACAATAAGAATTTTTTTTTTGGGCCGTTGGCCATTTTTTTTATTTAGGGGCAGGGAGCCAACCAACGACTAGTAACCATTGTGGAGGGTTCCAACCGGTTCGGTTGGGGTCGAACCCTAACCGAACCGGTTCTTTACGGTTCCGGTTCCAACCGGTTCGGTTCCGGTTATTATGGGTATATTAGGAATTACCGTTATTATGGGTATATTAGGAATTACAATAAGAATTTTTTTTTTTTGGGCCGTTGGCCATTTTTTTTATTTAGGGGCAGGGAGCCAACCAACGACTAGTAACCATTGTGGAGGGTTCCAACCGGTTCGGTTGGGGTCGAACCCTAACCGAACCGGTTCTTTACGGTTCCGGTTCCAATCGGTTCGGTTCCGTTCCGGTTCCGATTCCAGTTCTTAAACCCTTAACCTAAATCAAATTATTTCCACTCCTACACTCATATCAAATCCTCCAACTGAGACTCAGACCCAACAACGGACACGTGTTTCGTTGCTTCAGCTCATCAACCCGGCATGATCATGATGTCATCGATGAAAAGGGTGATGATCAGCTGTGGTTCTATAACACCATCTGTAGAAAAAGGGAGCTGTTTAAGCCCCAATTTGAGGGTAATGTTAGCATGTATGTTTGTGGTATCACTGCTTATGATCTCAGCTATATATAACCTTCGATGTTCTTTACAGGTCTCTGTTTTTCCCCTGTTCTTTTTTAAAAAAATAAAAAATAATTATTTGTTGATGGTTAAGATCAATTTTTTTTATGCTAATTGGATTGTTGTGTTTGGAAATTAGGCAGATATCTTAAGCATTTGGGATATGAAGTGCGTTATGTTCGAAATTTCACTGATGTTGATGACAACAAGGTTAGTTGCTCTTTTTGTATTTGTAATGTGGGTAAGTTTTTATTTTTATGGCTATTTATTTGGTTCTTGCTGTAAATAAGCATAAGAAATTTAGACTTTATCTTTTAATTGCTTCATGTTTTGTTGAATTCAACTAAATGGGTAGCTTATTTATCATTCTAGATGGTTAGTTATTAAGTTTGCAAAATTATGGCTGATTGTGGTTCAAGTGCTGTATGCCAACTGCTTTTTATATTGGTATGACAGGATACCTTAGTCTGCAATTTTCGAATTCTGTAGATAATTGCTCGAGCGAATGAATTAGGGGAAGATCCGATCAGTTTGAGTAGACGATACTGTGAGAAGTTTCATCAAGATATGGTTTATCTTCATTGCTTGCCTTCTTCTGTGGAGCCACGTGTTTCAGACCATATGCCCCATATCATTGATATGATCAAGCAGGTACTTCCTACTGCCAGTGATTGAAGTTTAGCTGTTAAAGTTAATAGATAATAATTTTATCTTGCATTTATCACATTTGTCCAACTTTAGAATTTCAAATGCTACCACAAAACTGGCATTTTTGAACCATGAAGCAGGATAGAGTGCAAAATTACAAATATTAATACGCATTGGAATTGGCTGTAGTAGGTTATTAAATCATGAAGCTAACTTATTATAGCATTGGCTTCATGGTTTTAAATCAAATTTGTGATTTTATGGTTAATATATGAGATTCCATATAATCAAGAGATTTATCATTGACTTCAAATGTTTCATCTATAATACCTTTTGTTCAAATACCTTCTTCATATATGTTATTTATATATGAAAATACCATAATCTCTCCCTTCTCTCGTAGCATGCACCATGCCCATTTCTGGAAATTCCTGGATGAGTTACATTGATGCCCGTGATGTTTTGTATATTAATTTGATATCATATCATCTTTGCAGATTCTTGATAATTGATTTGCCTACGGAGTTGATGGAGATGTTTACTTCTCTGTAGACAAATTCCCAGAATATGGCCTGTTGTCTGGTAGAAAGTTAGATGATAATCGGGCCGGTGAACAGGTTGCTATGGACTCGAGAAAGAAAAATCCGGCTGATTTTTCTTTGTGGAAGGCAAGTCTGTGGAAGATGGTTAATATAAAATTACTGTAGCTCACAGTTTGAATATCTGTGTCAAGTGTCAACCAGATTGTTGGCACATTACTTCATTCTAGCGTAAACGAGATATGATTTCAAAAACAAGATATGGCTATTTGGTGAGGTCTTCATATTTATATGGCTTCTATCCATTTACTATTGATAATATTGATGTGTGAATTTAGATTGACATAGTCTTTTCATCTTCATGCAAGGGCATTGAGGTTATTATTTAGAATATGGCAACGATTCTTTTTCCTTTTTCATATTTACATCCAAGTTGATTTTATACTAATTGCAGTTCTTTTTTTCCTCATTATTTTGCAGTCCTCAAAGGAGAGGGAGCCCTTTTGGGAGAGTACATGGAGACCTGGAAGACGTGGATGGCATATTGAGTGCAGTGCCATGGGTGCTGCTTATCTAGGTCACTCGTTTGACATTCATGGTGGAGGGATGGACCTTGTGTTTCCCCACCATGAAAATGAAATTGCTCAGAGTTGTGCTGCATGTAACCACAGTCATATAAGCTATTGGGTACACAATGGGTTTGTCACCATTGACTCACAAAAAAATGTCTAAATCCCTGGAAACTTCTTTACAATTTGGCAGGTAAGGAGTCCACCTGGTACATAGTCGTGGTTTTAGTCTTTTTATCTCCTTGGTTGGTGTCAGATTTTACAGTCCTACTATGAGTGATTTCTGCTTCTTACAGAAAAGCAAAAAATGAGTAAATAAATAAAAGGTCTAACTTTGAGTGCTTCACTTTTGGATCCCAGGAAAATTTAACATGTAGCTTATGTTAAATTTTTGTTTTAATCTTTTCCTGGTTATGGAACTTTACCATCCACTAGCTTTGAGACTTTTCTTAATCGGGACCCATTATCGATCTCCCATTAACTACTCTGCTGTACAACTTGAAAGTGCTTCTGAACTTATTTTCTACATTTATCAGGTATCAGAACTCATTCTCTCTCTCTCTGCTATCCATACAGTGTCGATCACATTTGTATCCTCCAATGTTCTGTCATTGTTGCCTACATTAGTCTGTTAAAGATGTCCTCCATATATTATATTGATCGTGTTTTATTCAATTGAAGAAATGTTTAATTTCATGTGATTCAATTGGTTGCAGACATTACATGATAGCAAAAATGATCCGAGACAGTGTGATGCAAATGCAATGAAGGATTTGATCCTCCCTGACACTATCAATATCATCAATAAATTCCATAATGATTTCATAGCCTCAATGTCAGATGATCTTCAAACTCCAGTTGTTTTTGCTGCATTATCTGACCCGTTGAAAGCCATCAATGATCTGCTACCCACTTGGAAGGTATTTGATTTAAGATACACAACATAAATTGGCACAAAAAGTATCTGCATTGCAATTATTTTAAGCGGATTTTGCTGGAAGGGTTGTAACTTGTAAGAAACTCTAATGGTTAGGATGTGGGGTGATGCTTTGTTTCATTTGGTTTTGGATGGAATTAGTCATTTCATCAAACTGGCAGAACTCTTGGAAGGGTCTTGTATTGATCACCTGAGTTTCTATTCTTTGTATTCAATTCATTAAGAGTTTAGTTTAGGAAGTCTTATCTTTGTTGATTCAACTTTTGTTTCTAATTAAATTCCATTTCTTGCCAATCATGATTTGCATTTTTCCTTTCTGTTCTGTTTTGCTGCTGTTAATTGATTAAATGATTTGTGCAGGGTAAGAAGCAAGCAATGCGACTAAAATCTGTTGCAGCTCTAGAAAAGATAATCAGGAATGTTCTAACTGTCTTAGGATTGATGCCGACAAGTTACTCTGAGGTAAAACTTGAAATATGATGCTGCCCTTTCTATTTCATTGGATTGGTGCAAGAATTTTTTTATTATTTATTTTTCGTTCCCTCTTTCCAAATATTCGAGTAGTATTACATGACTTAATTGAGGGTGCAGATTTCACTAACTTGCTTTTTTTTCTTTAGATATCACAAAAATTGTCTAAACGCTTTTTAGTGTGATAATAAAAACAGCTTGCCTCGACTATATTTATGCATTTGCTCTATCCTATCGATGCATGTTCTTGCTATTTTCCTAGTCAATTTCAGATTGTGAATTTTATTGGAAGAGATATTGTTGTTAGCTGTTATATCTGTAGACTACCATAGTTGTATAAATTAACTGTTTTATGCTTCAGGTGTTGCATTGTTTGGCTGTGCAAATCCCATCTTTGGCTGTTACACGGTATTCTTCTCCCAATTTTTTCATCATTTCTACAATATCGAGATATCCTAGCAAATTTTGTTCTCTGAGTTTGCTGTTCTTGTCGTATAACCAGATCTCCATTTATAGTAGTTGAATCTCGAACTCGAAAAAAAAAAAAAAAAAAAATTGTAGGTTGATCAATAGCCATGCGATCCCTCGCTGCAAGACCAAAAATTAAAACTAATATATCAGCCTGGAACCCGATAATTTGTCTGTGAATTTAGGCTTAATATTTTATCTTACAGATTGTTTTGAACTGTGAGCATAAGCACATATTTTCTTCATCCTGGAGAAACTTGTTGACAGGACACTACTTGGTGCCTAAGAAGAGTTCTGCAGAACCAATAACAATATTTCCAGCATGCAGGATTCATTCACCGAACCTCTGGTACTATTTCAAGAGGTTTTATCCGTCAAATCAACTAGTACCCGTTGAAAAAAGAGAATGAGAGCAAATGTTATTATCATATGTCAAGCGGTGCTGCTAAATGGAAGGATCTTATCAACGTCCAAGAAATTACCGGACCCCGTACATCCGTAATATTAATAGAGGTTGAATCGATCATCAGAAGAAGAATTAGGATGCCGCGAATTCTCTTGAAAGAGAGGGGTGCCTTTGGGAATGCGGACGCGGGTGGTGCATGGCTGTCGTCAACTCGTGCCACATATGACGTCAAAAATTCATGCAGACGATCCCACCTAGTTGGAAATGCTATGTTTGATCTGTTCCAATTCCTATGGTGACATCCCTTTAATTGAATATTGTAGTACTGTTTAAAGCAATACAATAATATTTTTCTGCAAAACCACTTTGAATTATAAAGTCCCAAGAGACGTGACTTGATGGTGTAGGGTTCAGAGTCAGACTTTCGGGTATTGAGTTCGAATTCAGGGAGTGCGTTTCTTGTAAGAGTCTGGGACAGTCGGAGATTTTACCTGCTCCACTTAAATCTAGAAGGGGTGGTTTGGCGGTGGGTTTCCAACGATTTAAAAAAAAAAAAAACACTTTGAATTATAAATGTCATGTATGATCATTAGCAATTGATTTAATTTGCCACCAGTAGTGGATCGGATTGAAAATTTTAAAATCCATTGGTAAATATTACACTTGTACACAACTCTTATGGAATAAAGTTTTAGAGGTGAAACAAAAATTTATAGTGCTCAGTAAATATATTTTTTATATAAAAATTATAAAAAATATAAAAAAAAATAGATTTTTGTCAAATTAAATTTAAATAAACCAAGATCATAAAAAAAAATTTATACGCCTACAAAACCATTATTATCATTCGATAAGATAATAAACGTTTGGTTTCCAACGGTTTTGAACCGTAACCGAACTGTGCGATTGGCGGTTCGGCATTGGCCGAACCGCAATCGAATCGTAGACTAATGGTTCGGTTGCAGTTTTGGCCAAAGCTAAACCGAAACCGAACATTAAACCGTCTGAATCGTATGGATTCGGTTTAAGGTTTGATCGGTTGCGGTTCGGCTTTGCGGTTTTGGCCAAAACCGACTGCAACCGAACCTTAAACCTGTCGAACTGTGCGGTTCAGTTCATTTAAGGTTTGAAACCGTTTTTTAATATATTAAATTAAATTGTTATAAAAATAAATAAAAAAATTTAATTTTTATAAAAATAATAAAAATTAAAGATTTACTAAAGAGTAAGACTAAAAGTAGACATTGATAATTTATTTATTATTTTGAAAAAAAAAAGAGTTTGCTGTTACATAAGCTGCTTACGTATTCTTTTGGGGCGTAGAGGAATCAAAACTCAAATAGTTCTGTTACATTTTATTTTTAATAATTTACCCCATTAACATTTTATTCATCGTCATCCGGGAAAGGCGGTCCAGTTCTTAAGCCTTCGGTTCCAGTTGTGTCCTTGTTATCACACAAATCTTCAAAAGCTTCCTTCTAATTTTCTTGTTCACGACGTTCCGCCCTACACCAATCGTCAAGACACGTTTAAGCTTCTAACATCTTCGATTTCAACATTGATCTTCTGTCATCAAGAATATTGCCGCTCATACTAAATGTCTGCTTTACATATATAATTGAGACCAATGTCGTTAATACCTCTCTTGCACTCACGGCCAGAATGGGAAACATTCATTGATGTATTTGCCACCAATCAAGGTAAGAAATTGCTCACCTACAAAAGCACTTTGAGGAAACTTGAAATTTATCGTTAGATATGCATTAATTTTTGAATTAGTAATGGTGGTATTGAAGGACTTTGATTTTTTACTTCGCTCCATTAACCAACTTCTACCAATAGGAAGCTTAGATTATTCATTTGGTGCATTCATGGATTTTGTAGTACCAGCTATTTGAATATTATATCTACTAACATAATCATTGTATAAATCAAGTAAAGTTCTCCTAACATTATCAATAATTGAAGAATACTTACAGTTCTCTCACCTAATAGAGCATAATAATTTTATAAAACATTTTCCAAATATTCAATTTTAAACTTTGGATCCAAAACAAAAACAATAAGATAAAGTAATGATATGTCTCTGTAATAATTAAGTCATTTTGCCCTCATTAATGCAACACATTTTTTAATTACATTTGAATGATCGTCAAAAATATTGTTAGGATCATCAAAAACATCATCAAATTCATTGCTATTATTATTAGGTTCAGCTAATAGCTCAACAATATTAAGACTTGTAAGGAAAAAAATATTTGAAGTTGGATAATAAATAACACTTAAAATATTCATAGCATCATTAAAAAACTTTTAAAATCTCTAAAATTTTTGAACAAACTTTCCAATGATTGTGATATAAAATTACATCATATTGATAGTGAACAATAAATGGACATAATAAATCTTTATATTCAAAACTTTCATTTAGTAAAAAATAAATAAAATTCTAACGAGTTAAAACATCACAGCCAAATTTTTTCGGCCTAACACCATTTTGCTTACAAAAAGTACATTATTCTCTTCTACTTTTATAATACAACCAAACAAAATTAATTGCTTTTTTAATATATGCAATATGAGAGTTTAAGGATTTCAAATCATCTTGTACACATAAAAAAATATGACATGCACTGTTGGACAGTTATGACCCATAGCGTCACTATTTGTACATATCATGGTGTTGTTGTACAAATTAACTATGTGACAAAGGAAATTGCCCTTTTTATCATTTGTGATTAGATCACCACGATATATAAATGATAGAAGGTTCATATGATTAGTTCCTGGATTGAGATGATATGAGACAGTATCAATCCGCGAAGGTATAATCATTAAATATCTCTAGTCAGAGTATTATCGAGATTGGACATCGATAATGCGCAAAAGACTAGTATTACACTTGTGCGTGTTGTGAGGGCATAACAGCATAGTTCTCATATATTTGGGTATATGATACTCATGCAAGTGTAGTAGGAGGTTGTGTTTTACCGATGGTACGAAAAACAGCTTCGCTCTGGATAGACCCCTCGGAATTCCATTGGTAGTATGATTATGTGTCTATGGAAGTCCGAAATCAGGGTAGGTGTATTTGGTCTTAACCTGAGACTTGCACCGCTAATACTTGCGAAAATCAATATGTTTTGGTTTTAGGTCGTCCAGGGCTTTAACAGGTTCTGTGTACGCCTCTGCTCGGTCTATTGAGAATCATAGTGTATTTGGGTGTGATGTCAAGACGGAAGTATCACTCCAGTCATAGTGGAGATGATGGTCACGTAGGATACAGAACTGGTTCTCTTATGTACTGCAGTCATCGGGATAAAATGACTAGGTCATGTTTATTCGATTATAGAGACTAGTTACCAGAGATCCGATATGTGCTTCGTACGGGGCAGACACAATTCCAGCCCCAGGCATTACACGTGACATCCGATACTGGATCGAAATACGCAATACTACGTATACTACGCCTGATATAGATCATATAGTCATGTAAGGATATTTCTGGAGAATTGGGTAGGCATGGCGCTTTGCTAGAAGCCAACCTTGTCTTGTAAATCGGTATATATGTAGTACTAGGTACGTACGTGTTCGGATAGTCCGACGACCGAATTTACTGCCAACATATCCGGGGATCTCATGGGTCGCTTCCCGAAGATTCACTGATGACGTATGACTCGCACTTTATTAATATGGGATTAATTAGATGAGAGAGAAAATTAATCTGGGATTAATTACGGAGATATTTTATCTGGGATAAAATATCATTAAAAGAGAGATAATGATTAATTTGGAATTAATTGATAAAATAATATATTGGATATATTATACGAAATTGGATTTCGACGCGGAATTGAAATTAGATTTTAATTCGGGCGAACGAGTTAATTTAGAATTAATTCGTTAGCGATGTGAATAGTGATTTCGCTAGGCATGATCATTTAATTACGTCGCAACGAAAAATTCGTTAATTTGGAATTAGCGAACCCGAGCCCGAGAGTGTTTACGAGCGCACTCGCATTGCGAACTTAAGTGCGGCTCGCAAGTCACATCAAGCGTCAAATCATAAGTCAATCGATTGATGTGACAACTTGTCACTTTTGATGTGATTGATAGTAGTTGTTAGAAGTTGTTGGTTGGCATTATGTTTTGACTTTTGGAAAGCCAAAATTTTGGTAAATCCATTAATTGAATTTTTGGAAATTTAAAAGTGTGTATTAAATACACAAATTCTCACCAACCAACACATCTCACTCTCTCATTTTCTCTTCCTCTCTCTCTCGGCCAAATGGCCTTTTTCTTTCTTCTGTTTTTCAGTGAACTGCCGAGAACAAGGAGAAGTTCCATGGTGATTTTATGGCAAAATTACCAAGTGCTAGCACACTATGGAGACATACAAAGGTGATAGGGAAACCCACTTGTGAGCTAGGAATGACCAAACAAAGCTTGGAGCTTGATGGATCATGCAAAAGCCGGATTTGGAGGAAACCAAAATGCTCACTGCCGAGAGCTCAAGGAGGGCAGAAAAGAGTTTTGTTCTTCGCCGCATCGCCTCAACCGATCGATGTAAGTATTCTGCAACTTCCTTGAGTATTCACATGTATGTTTCATTGCTTTAATCGATCCTCGGGACTTAGAGATTTCCCAACAATGGTATCAGAGCGAGTAAAAGCATGAAACTTGAATTTAGGGTTAAAATTGGGTAAAATGTATTTGAACATGATTTGATGAAATTGGATGATTGAGTATGCTTAAATGATGTTTAATTGAAGTTTGATTGGATCAATTTCATGAAATATTGTTTGGAACAATTTTTGCCCAAAATTATGGCTTGGCCGAGAATGACATAGCCCTAAATGTCTTGGTATTTTTGATTTTTGATTCATTGGATGAGTTGAGATCAATTGGGTAATTGTTGATTTGAGAATTAATTGGATTGAATTTGAAATTGGACCAAATACCTCATGATTGCCGAGACTATATGAGCATGTTTGGGTTTGATTTTTGATCAATTGTGTTGGACACTAATTGTTGTTAATGAGCATGATTAATTATGCTAATTGGTGTTTTGAAAATATTGATTTGGGTAATTTTTATGCTATACACTTTGAGTAATTAAATTGTGAAATTGGAATTTTGGAATTTAATTATGTTGGGCTTAAATTGGATTTGGGCTTGAAAAGTTGTTATTGGGCTTTAATGGGCTTGGTTGTACCAAGATTGGTTTAGGCAAATTGGTTAGATCCAATTGGGCCCAAAACCATTTCCATAAAGTCCAATTATGACTTAATGGACCTTTAATGTTTTAATTGGGCCTAATGGGCCTAAATTGGTTTCTAGGCATATAAGGGTGATTCCTTTAAATGGGCTTTAGTCTTTGGGTTTGACCCAAGTTGACCAAAAGTCCATGCCTTAAGAAATTAATTAAAGCCCATTGGACTTTAATTAATTAAATTACATTGGATGTTAATCGGGCTTTGAGACCCATAACGGTTAGATTTAGAATCTGAGTCGTAAAGGTTCGTTAATAAAGTGTAATATTAATTTGGAATTAATAGTGAATTAGTATTAAATGCAAATGAAATTGGATTTAATGTGGTAGTTTAATTTAATTCAAGAATTTGAACTTTGAGTACTTATTCGCAAAACGAGTTGGACTCGCGCAAAATCAAATCGTTGTTTGAACATTGGATGGTCATTAATTATCAGATTAATTAATTGGATTAGATTGATTGATAACATGCTTGTGTGAATACATGGTTGCGATGCCTGAATAATGTATATATGATGGATATTAGATGGGTGGAGCAATTTTGGAAAATTGTAATAAATTTAGAATTTATTAATTGGACCTGCGTATCCAGCCTATTACCTCCTTACTTTTGTATTTCTCTTCTCACCTATTCCTCTCAATGTAAATGAGGTTTCTTAGAAGTGTTATGTAACGAAGGTAGTAGAAGTAATACATGTGCTAGGCGGGAGAGAGGAAATGGAGAGATTTGATCTAGGATCAATGTTTTTAAGTATCCATCCGCATATCATTATTATATTTATTTACGCGCCTTATTATGTGTTTAGAATGCATTTAAGGGTGTATGTATGATGATGAGACCTTAACAAAGATAATAAATTGGTTTGCCAATTTGCACGCGAAAAACCCTCAAACAATATTAAGCGTCTTTCCTTCCATTGAGTGATTCTCACTCAAGATCCGAAGACGGCATTGGTTTGTTGGCCAAAGTCAAGGCATTTGTCTGTCGAAGATGTGTTTGAATCACGAAGGCTTTGTCCCATATCAGTGTCTTGTCCAAGTTGTGGTTTGTTGGCCAAAGTCAAGACCACTTCTTGTCCATCGACATTGATTACGAAGCTTTCCATGGTCAATGGGTCGCGCTTAACTAGGATCACTAAGTTTGTTGTGCCAAAGCCAATGCTTAGTTGATTCAGAGGAAAAAGGTTAGGTAATACATTGGATGTATTGGCATATATAAGATATATGTTTCGGACTTGGACGTCCTCCTACCGGATCTAGGAATTGGATTGGATCCAATTGATCTTAGAGATCTACCTAGTTAATTGTCATACAATTTGTTGGCCAAAGTCAAGATTGTGTGACATTTAACGGGATCCTAGCCCACTAGGAAACACGGTTTCCCGAGTACTCAACAGAGGGTTAGAGGCTCGCCGAAAAATAGTGGGAGGCAAGTATTAAATTTGCAATATTCGTTTAGTAACTTGCCATACGCGCTCATTTCAATTATTCGTCAAATAAATTAATTATTAGTTGGACTAATATTTAATGTTGTTTAAATAAAACAGTTTGACTGTATTTCAAACTATGCATTTATAGTTGATTATATAATAGATTATAGTAATCAATATATTTGAATTTAATTGATCATTTATAGTTGATTTTATAATTGGATTATAATAATCAATATAATTGAATTTAATCAATTAAATTATAGTTGATTATATAGTTGGACTATAGTAATCATTATAATAAATAGTACCTGAAATCGTTGATTAAATAGTTGGACTATTAGAATCAAGATATTTGAAAGATTAGTGTTTAAAAACTAATCCTGGGTGAAAATGTATATTTAAATGACTTTAATTTCAAATTGGGAATATAATTTCAGGATGGTCCTAGAAAACTAATAAGTTACTTTATTTGATAGAATAACATATTAGGCCGAAGCCCGGAGTTAAGCAAATAGTAGAGCATGATATTTGGAATATTCATGTGATGATAACTTTAGTGTTTAATCCATTATACTTGCCAAATAGACTCCTTAATTTCTTAGTCAGAACTAAGGATTAGATCATTATAGTATGATAATGAAATTGAAGGATCTTCATAGATCTATTTTAGATCTTAGAAGTACTAAATTGTAATAGTTAACTCTTGGAGAGTTAATGGCTATTCTCAATGAGACAAAGCCAAAGATTGCAATAAGGAAGAAGCGCGAGACGCGCATCTTACTTCGACATTCCAGAAGGCCAAGGCTTGGCCAAAGGCTTCTGGGGTGTGGAAAAAGGCAAAGGCAAAATCATTATAATCTTCTGGGAAGATAAAGAACATATCCCAAAATGTCTGCCTAAATTGTGGCAAACGGGATCGCGGAAGCGTGACTGCCGTTTGGACAAAGCAGACATGAAGGAATTAAAGAACGGGCAAGGCTCTGACTTCAAATATGTTTGTCATATATATGTTCACTACTAGTATTAAAATTGGATTTTAGATACTTAGTGTGATACATAAATATGTACTGATGTGGCAGAATCTGCTATGAGCAGGATACTGACTTCAGTTGAGATTAATCTGCGAATGAAGACGGGACGAAAGTCGCTGTTTTAACCGTAGATACCTAAGTTTAGGAACTACTCTTCGGGGTGTGTACTTAAATTAGGAAACTGTTAAAATGTAACTAGTTTGACTAGATACATTATCTCTATATCAGGGTTTAACCTGTTGCGGGTATACCTTTATATTCTAGAACACTAAAGTGTTTTATTTTATAAAGTTGATATCGAGATAAACACATTAGATGTGAATAACATTATTTATATTTTGAATATAAATAAATCTCAAACATATGAACATGACAAAACTAATAGCTCAAACTGATTTAATCAGTTGAGACTTATAAGTGGCATTGTTGTCTGGGACACACTTAAACAATACTCGTATATCCACACTTTCGAAGAGTGGATACTAGGACGGATTTGATTCTATTCAAATAATGTCTACAATATAGTTTATTGGGCAAAGTGCCTAAAACACTATTTACTTGGTAAAATTGCAAGTGCCACCGATCTGTTAGCCCTTATTCATAGTGAAGTAAGTGGGCCCATATCTAGCTAGGCTAGAGGTGAATATGAATATTTCGTGACCTTTACGGATGTGGCATCGCGTTATGGTTATGTGTTTCTTTTGAAACACAAATCAGAAACTTTTAGAGTTTCGACACGAAGTAGACAAACAGATCGGCTAAAGTATAAAACCATCACGGTAAGACCATGATGAAAATACTTAAGCAATAAGTTTCTCAAATACTTGAAAGAGTATAGTATTCTTTCAATGAGGACTCTTCCGGAACACGTCAATTTGACGGTGTGTCCGACCAGAGAAACCGAATTTTGTTGGACATGATAAGGTTAATCATGAGTCGCTCTGAGCTACCATTTCCTTCAACGAATACACATTAACAGTGCAGAACTTATTTTGAATAAGGTTCCATAAAATCTGTTGACAGACTTCATATTAGATATGAACAGGAAAGAAACTAGGTTTTCTCATTCCTGAAGATTTGGGAATGCTGGGCATATGTTTGGATGATACCAAACTAAAGCCCAAATCGGATAAGTGCCTAAATTGTAGGTTATCCTAGGGAAACCAAAGTATAGTACTTATATATCTCACAAGAGAACAATGTAATTGTTGCTCACCATGCGGTTTTCCTAAGAGGAATACCGATATGCAGTGGTAAGTGGGAGGAAAGTAAAACTCGATGAAAATCGGAGTAATACTGTTCCAGGCACCGATTCCTAATGGAACACAAATAGTTCATCAAGGATGAAACTATACCAATAATCTTCGAATACACAAGAACCGCGTAAGTCGGAGAGAGTCAGAAAACAACCTGGGAGGTATGGGTTTCTGATCTCACCTCATAAAGATGTCAATCTTATTGAGGAATACGAATTGACTACGTATAAGGAAGTGATACAAGGTATCGACTCCCTACTATGGCAAAGTGCCATGATATCCGAAATGGAGTTCATGTATAACAACCAAGTTTGGATACTAGTTATTGTACCGCAAGACATTGTGCCTATTGGTACTTATAAGTCTTCAAGGAAGACATACATGGATGGAAACATACCAACGTATAAAGCTAGGCTTTTAGCGAAAATGTATCGTTATCAACATTGTGTCGATTACGACGAAACCTTTTATACGTTGCCATGGTAAATCCATTTGGATAATGCTTGCAGATGCTGCATGTTTCATTTGTGAAATGTGGCAACAGAATACCAAAACAGCTTTCATTAACAGAAACCTTTTGGAGGATGTTTACAACATCCTGACGGTTTTGTCGTACCATAACTAGCAAACAAGGTTTGCAGGTTATTCGATCCATGGATGGATTGAAGCAAGCATAGCGTTCTTGGAATTATCATTTTGATGTAATCATAATGGTGTATGATTTAATTCAAAACGAAAATGATTCTTGTGTATATAAGGAGGTTAGTGGGAGCGCACTGACAATGAAAGTCCTAAGTAATAATGATATATCATTTCTTGGAAATGATATTCCCATAATACAATCGGTGAAAGTTTGGCTTTCATGAAAAATTCTTCGTAGACTTCTTGGGAGAAACAACCTTTATTCTATGAATAAAGATCTACTGGGATAGATCTAAAAGTTGTTAATACTCTCCGAGAACTCGTACATTGAAAAATGTACGCGACTTGGTGTCTCATACGCTTTGAGCATATGGAGTCACAATCGGGTCAATCCAAGTGATAATCATTGGATTGATGTTAAGAACATCCTTGAGTATCTTAAAGGAACTAAGGATGTTGTCTTATACTATGGAGAAGGAGAACTTGAAGTGACTAGGTTCACTGCTGCAAGTTTCCTAACCGATAAAACGACTACAAGTCGCACAACGGTACTACAAAGTTTGAATAACGGAACAGTGAGTTGGAAATCTTCCAAGCAAGATACTGTTACCGAATAAACAACAAACGCGGGTATTGCTGCAGCGACTGAGGCAGCAATAGAAGCCATTTGGGTCGATAATAAATCTAATTAGATTAGATATAATTCTGATAGCAGCTGAGCTAGGCTACAGCGTAGGCTAAAGAATTAATGGTCTCATCAACGATACAGATATATACTTCGATTATTCATCTGATCCGTTCGGATCATACATCGTGACGATGTGATGATCGTATAAATCGCATCAGATAATAATCATGTAAATCCGCTGACGAAAGTCTTTTCTCAAAAATTTGACTGAACCGTACATAGTTCGGGTGTAGGACACTTGAGTGACTGGCTATAGGCCAAGTGGGAGATTGTTGGACAGTTATGACCCATAGCGTCACTATTTGTACAGATCATGGTGTTGTACAAATTAACTATGTGACAAAGGAAATTGCAATTTTATTATTTGTGATTAGATCACCAAGATATATAAATGATAGAAGGTCCATATGATTAGTTCCTGGATTGAGATGATATGAGACAGTATCAATCCGCGAAGGTATAATCATTAAATATCTCTAGTCAGAGTATTATCGAGATTGGACATCGATAATGCGCAAAAGACTAGTATTACACTTGTGCGCGTTGTGAGGGCATAACGACATAGTTCTCATATATTTGGGTATAGGATACTCATGCAAGTGTAGTAGGAGGTTTTGTTTTACCGATGGTACGGAAAACAGCTTCGCTCTGGATAGATCCCTCGGAATTCCATTGGTAGTATGACTATGTGTCTATGGAAGTCTGAAATCAGGGTAGGTGTATTTGGTCTTAACCTGAGACTTGCACCGCTAATACTTGTGACAATCAATATGTTTTGGTTTTAGGTCGTCCAGGGCTTAACAGGTTCTGTGTACGCCTCTGCTGGGTATATTGAGAATCGTAGTGTATTGGGTGTGATGTCAAGACGGAAGTATCACTCCAGTCATAGTGGAGATGATGGTCACGTAGGATACGGAACTGGTTCTCTTATGTACTGCAGTCATCGGGATAAAATGACTAGGTCATGTTTATCCGATTATAGAGACTAGTTACCAGAGATCTGATATGTGCTTCGTACGGGGCAGACACAATTCCAGCCCCATGCCTTGCACGTGACATCCGATACTGGATCGAAATACGCAATACTACGTATACTACGCCTGATATAGATCACATATTCCTGTAAGGATATTTCTGGAGAATTGGGTAGGCATGGCGCTTTGCTATAAGCCAACCTTGTCTTGTAAATCGGTATAAACGTAGTACTAGGTACGTACGTGTTCGGATAGTCCAACGACCGAATTTACTGCCAACATATCTGGGGATCTCATGGGTCGCTTCCCGAAGATTCACCGATGACGTATGACTCGCACTTTATTAATCTGGGATTAATTAGATGATAGAGAAATTAATCTGGGATTAATTACGGAGATATTTTATCTGGGATAAAATATCATTAAAAGAGAGATAACGATTATTTTGGAATTAATCGATAAAATAATATATTCGATATATTATACGAAATTGGATTTCGACGCGGAATTGAAATTAGATTTTAATTCGGGCGAACGAGTTAATTTAGAATTAATTCGTTAGCGACGTGAATAGTGATTTCGCTAGGCATGATCATTTAATTACGTCGCAACAGAAAATTTGTTAATTTGGAATTAGCGAACCCGAGCCTGAGAGTGTTTACGAGCGCACTCGCATTGCGAACTTAAGTGTGGCTCGCAAATCACATCAAGCGTCAAATCACTAGTCAATCGAATGATGTGTCAACTTGTCACTTTTGATGTGATTGATAGTAGTTGTTAGAAGTTGTTGGTTGGCATTATGTTTTGACTTTTGGAAAGCCAAAATTTTGGTAAATCCATTAATTGAATTTTTGGACATTTAAAAGTGTGTATTAGATACACAAATTCTCACCAACCAACACATCTCACTCTCTCATTTTCTCTTCCTCTCTCTCTCGGCCAAATGGCCATTTTCTTTCTTCCGTTTTTCAGTGAACTGCCGAGAACAAGGAGAAGTTCCATGGTGATTTTGTGGCAAAATTACCAAGTGCTAGCACACTATGGAGACATACAAAGGTGATAGGGAAACCCACTTGTGAGCTAGGAATGAACAAACAAAGCTTAGAGCTTGATGGATCATGCAAAAGCCGGATTTGGAGGACACCAAAATGCTCACTGCCGAGAGCTCAAGGAGGGCAGAAAAGAGTTTTGTTCTTCGCCGCATCGCCTCAACCAATCGATGTAAGTATTCCGTAACTTCCTTGAGTATTCACATGTATGTTTCATTGCTTTAATCGATCCTCGGGACTTAGAGATTTCCCAACATGCACATTGAATATGAAAAAATTTACCTTCCAAATTTAGTTGGCGAATAACTTTAAGTTCATTAATTGATGCAGTATTAGTCGATGCATTTTCAAATCCAATAGTTAAAATTTTTATACTAATCCATATTATTGTAAAATATTTCTAATCATTACATAAATATTATGTACAATGTGTGCATCATCAAAAAACCGAAATACAATAATTCTTTTTTAAATAAAGTTATAAACCATGAATCATCAATTCAATGACATGTCATACCAAATATGAATGTGACGGTCAATGGTCCCCCCATATGTCACTACAAATTGAAACACGACCTTTAAGTTAAAAAAAATTAATTCCCTTAAATTATTTTGACATTTACATATAATTTCATCAATTTTCTTTTACATGTCATCCTAATAAGTTTACATGCAGCAAAATTCAAATTTTCATGTATTAAATCATTAAAAGACACTTTTTCACCAAAAATAAAAGCTAAATGTTCAATAGCAATAAATTTAATTAGATTATCTTTCCATTGAGATTCATTATATTTAAATAATTTAATAGAAGAAAAAGAATCTGGACCGGAAGCAGAGTACCTTATCATTTGTGTTTATGTTGTATCAATCTCAAACTCAACTTTATAATTACTCCTCATATGACCCGTCATAATTCCACACCTACCAGTGTGTAAATTTTTCCACAATAATTACATACATCATTCTTCTCATTAGTGACATCATTCTTCTCATTAGTGACATCATTCACAAACAGAGTGAGATGTTTTGTCAACATTTCAGAACCTCGATTTCTCATTTGAATACGTGAAGTCGTTTCGCCAATGGTATGTTGAGTGGTATTCTAAGTCTCGAGAATGTTAGTGTTGTATAAGGAACTTGCCATTTAATGATGAGTGAATAATAGAAAGTAACTATGGATTCGTTCCATAAACAGTCATGGTGAAGTAATGGGAAAACATTGGACATCACAAAACAGTCATTATAAACAAACCCAAGAAAAACTAATAAGCACGGATAAAATTAAAAAATTCACTTCTAGAAAATATTAGAAACAGCAACTAACAAGTCTCATGGAACAAAAGTAGCAAATTTTAATGTTGGAGTCGTCACATGCTGTGAATGCTTTCTTTGCACCACCAGAAGATCCAGCCGGTATCACTTTCAAGACATTAAACCTCACTGTCTTCGACAAAGGCCTATCAAAAACAGACCGTGCAATTTGCAATTAGAACAAAAAATGAATATACAAAATTCCTACATGACAATGAACAGAGAAACTCTAACCTGCACTGGCCAATGGTAACATGGTCTCCCTCCTTCACACGGAAGCATGGTGAGATGTGTGCTGGAGTATTAGAGTGCCTCTTCTCATACCTAAAGAATAGCCGTTGAAAGTATTAGTGTCTATGAAATAGCAAGATAATTAATATCACATATGAGGGAAAGTACGTTTCGTTCAATAATTCTTACCTCTGATATTTCTTCACAAAATGCAGGTAGTTACGTCTAACAATGATGGTCCTATTCATCTTAGCACTGTGGCAAATACCACCAAGGATCCTACCCCTGATAGAAACAGTACCAGTGAACGGACACTTCTTATCAATGTAAGCACCTGAAAAGCATAAACCCATTTAAATCCTTGGTTCTTTCCAAAACAAGGGGACAAACAGACCGATAAATACATCAAATAACATGACAAAAATGACATGTCAAACATCACCTACCCAAAAAATGCAGTAATAACCACATCATTCAATCAATTAAATTCACTGAATTCCATATCACTAAGATTTCACATAAATATATGAAAGTGATTGGTTCACAGCCGACCCCAAATTGTGGGAAAAGATTTTGTTTGGTTTGGTTAGGGTTATATGAAACTGATTGATCCACTTATCAAACATTAGCATCCCCGAAAATGCAGTAGTAACAGCAACCAACACACTGTTCAATAAATTTTGTTCACCAAATTCCATATAAATAAGATTTCACATAGATATATGAAACTGATCAATCCAAAAGCGTGAGCAGAATATACAGTGCTAAATGCTTAATCACATAAAACCAGATGTACAACTTGACACTCCTGTGAGCTGAAGCCTAGTAAGAGATTCAAATTATGTATCACAACACTTCTTCGCTTAATTGCTTAAAAACCCAACACATTTTCAATACTGCAAGACATTTTTCATTGGTAATCTCAACTACATGGGCCATAGTAATCATTTTACTAAGCCTAAAATCATACTAGTTCTGCAAAGAGAGGATCAAAAATTAAAAAGGCATCCACATACAAACATAAAGAGCATAAAATATTCAAATAAATAGACAATATTGAGTCATTGGCAGCACAAATGAGGATTTTAAAACCTTCAATTGCCTCTCTGGGTGTCTTGAATCCCAAGCCAATGCTCTTCCAGAATCGATTCCCGCCCTTTCCTGGCCTCTTACCCTTTGCAGTCTTCTTCGAGCTGCAAAATTATCAACACAACACAACACGCGCTCACAAACAATGAGCAAAAAAAAAAAAAAAAAAGCATACAAACTGTTAAAATAAAATAAAAAATGAAAATTTATTTACCTAAGAAACACCTTGGCTGCTTCAAATACGCCTTCTCAGTCTTGAAAAAAAAAAACAAAAAACAAAACAAAACAAGAATCAATTTTAAAAAAAATCAAATAAATAGAAAATGAATAGTATGTATGTGATGTTGTAAAAAGATTAAATAAAAAAATTAAACAGACAGATAAATGATAGATGAAAGGAGACCTGCTCCGCCATGGCTGGGGTTTGAAGATGACACGCGACGCCTAATGATATTTGCACAATACAGAAACCCTAATTTAAGCGGAGCTTGTAAGCGAGGGTTTTATAACGGGATTCCCTAATATGACTACGATTACCAAAATGCCCTTATCTGAAAGAGGAATTCAGAATTAAAACGACTGGTCGTACTATTTGTTTTACTCCGTTGAACGACATGTCGATTCACTTAAATGAAGTACACGACTAGTCGTATACTTATTCCTTTTTACTGCAATCTTGTTAATAATGCTGTTGATTTACGATTTCGTATTACAAGTCATCATAAAGTATTCTAAAATATTGAGAGAAGTATTCTAAATAATATTCTCAATATAAGTTTGTTACACATTTTTTCTAAATTATTTCTTTGATATCATTGTGAAATATTAGAAATTATTATCTCGTTAATTTTAATAATCAGGATAACTTTAAGAAAAAATAAAAAATAAAAAAAACTATACAGTCTTCTAGAACACATATTTTAAAAAGACACTACATTTTAGATATCTCCTTAACAAAATTTTAATTTCCTAGATTTTAACTTTTTAAGTCCGTATAATATTGTTGAAATGCGATAATTTTATAGGCATCTCATAATTTTTAATCCAATTAATTAAAATCTTAAAAGTAAGATTTGTTTTTATAAAAGAATTATATTAGATAATAATTCAATTTTTATTTTTAGTATCATTATTAGTTTACTATGGTGGGGGGTTTTAAAGAAATTGGCTTCTTATTAGCCGCATAGTGGCACTCTTTTATATTTTTATATTACAAGTTTCTCGACTACTATTTTTTTAAGAATTTTCTTGACTATTCCTAAAATTTAAATATGAATATGATTAAAAATATAATGAATTTTGAGCTATTTTATATTTCTTTGAGAATTGATGTTGTTGAATGTAAAGAGATCTCATAATAAAATTTTGTTTAAATTCCAAAAGTTCTTGAACGACCGCTAGTAAAATATAGGCATTTCTTTACATTTTCTATCCATGTAAATTAGGTCTTCTCTCACTTTATTTAACCTATTTAACACTATTTATTATAATTAGAGCACTTGGAGATTTAAATTGTATATATTCGAACTATCTTAATAATCATAATATGTCACCTACCAAGCTCGACATTGACGGCTAATCTCCTAATTACTGTTAATATGTATGTCTATGCCAGTATTGAGTCCACATAACTGGCACTGCTCTATATTACTTGTAGCTATGGATCTTTATTCTAGGTTAAGAAGTAGGAATTCGAGATCCGGTATTGTTCAGTACAGATTCGGAAAGAAAATTATCTCGAATAAAAATTTTGACCGAATTTGAACTATTTTTGTTTCAAATAAGAATTTGAGTCGAGATTCGGGACAAAAAATCGACTATCCCAAATTATAGCCTAAAAATCCCAAATTTATAGCGGGATTCGGAATCATGAACCATTCGGTCCAGAAAAAATCCTCCTAATTCAAAAAATCGATCGAGATTCGAGACAAAATTTTCATTTTGAATCATAATTAGGACGAGCTGTGATGAGATCCAATTGAGACAGGACGAGATATCCTAATTGTCATTATTTTAACAAGTGTAAATGATCTCATTCTAAGGATGCATAGAAACAATGAGTTGCTCATATAAGTGAAAAAAAAATTTCCCCTACCAAAAAGTAAAGGGGGTGGGTTAGCCTATATATATTTTTAACTCCATAACTCCTCACGGTTTAACTTTAGGTGACAAAATTTATTATGATGTTTGAAAACCAACTCGACTACGCTCTTGAATTTTTTTCAGTGACAAGGGGTGGACAAGTCCAAATATTTTTTTTTACTCCTTACCTCTTCCAAGGATTGAACACGGATGACAATTTTTATTAAGATATTTGAAATCAACTCCACTACACCCTTCATGCGACATACAAATAGGGTAGAGTTCAGTTCAGTTCAGTTATGTTTGGATATACAATAGATTATAACAAACGATAAAGTAACAAATGATATATTAATTTATGATGTCCAACAAGTTGTTTAGTGATGTCATCATACAATTATAAAGAATCATGCATGTACAATCATACATTTATATGAAATTATACAGATTAATCATTTTTATATTTTTTATTTAATTTAATCATCTCCACTCAAATATATTTTGTACATCTAACGCAATAGAAATTTCAGAAAACATATATCACCCTTTCGGGCAAATAGCAGTAGTGATTTTTTGTGCTGACCTTAAATTGTTTATGTACATATAATGTAATAAAAAAAAATCATAGATCGTCTTAGGAAAGTTCATTTGCACTTTCTTGAATACATGACAGGTAAAATTTCACAGAATCTTTTAATCACTTCCCTATGAACACAATTATTAGAGCCATAAGCCCCTATCAAGATGACAATCGGGAATGGCATCGAAAATTTCGACCCGATATTCCTAATTTGGGATTTGAGATTTTCTGCCGGCTAATGTGAGCTTTTGTGAAAAGAAACCTCATTGACAAAGAATAAAATTGGACAGAATGGGTAAATAAGGGTCGTTATGACATATAAACGGGAACCCACAATGTGTACGGTTCTTGTAAATGCAAGTCAGACAGGACAATAAATTCATAAGGACATTAATTTGTTTCCGACACCAGTAAATCCAATACAATATTTCTTACAGATTCAAATATCCACCTTTGCTGCAGCGGATGCATAACTTACACTACTATCTCTCATCGTTTTGCATTGGCTTGATTGTTCGTATCGAAGGAATTTGATTTTTATCTTTGTAGAGCAGTTCCTCAACATCTGAGAAAATGAAATGATAATTCAGTTAAAAGCAAGCAAATGCATTTGACCAATGAGTTGTGAAAGATCATGAATGGTTTTTGTTAAAGGAGACAAAAGAAAATCTTTTGTGAAGGGCTAGATGGATATCACGTCAAGCCCTTATCACAACTTTTAGACAATTTGATTTTGAAGGACTTACATGGAGGAAAACACTAATTGGATGCCGACCACAAATTGTGTTGTCATACTCCGATAAATACTTCTTGAATGCATCTGGATCCCCAGTTTCTATTATATCCATCCCCATTTTGTCCAAGGCTTCAATAGATTTGTGAATGGCACCATGTTTCTTGTCATAGTGCATATAATTAAACCTGACACCAAGGGCAGAACTCGAAATATGTGAAACAGATCAGGTAGGCTATATCCACAGTTGATGCATATATTCTTTAAGCTATTTGCCCAGGAGGCCAAGTACCGTGTTACAGAACGAAGGAAAAAATAATGGCTTCTTTAAATATATCAGACCACTTCCCAGATTCATGGAGAAAATAGAGAGTTAGTAAAATTAATGCATCAAGTCAGTCCAATTAGTCTAAAATCTTTTACAAAAATCTCCAAGTAAACCTACAGGCAAATCGACATTATAGGCGGCATAAGTACATTAAATGGTCTATGGAAAGCATGTCATATAGGCAATTTCATCTTGAGTTTTGATTTAGAAAAACGTACTCATAATTTTTGCATGTTTACAAACAGTTTACATGCAGGTGCAAGGTGCATGTCTCGAGGTGGGATATAAACGAGAAATACAGTCATTATGTACATGGAGTATAACTAAGACATCCAAGAAGCAAAAGCAAATAAAATAAATGTCAACTTAAAAAAGAAAATGAATTTTAAGCACTTGAGCAGAACATACCGAGAACCCCAGTGACAAAAATCTGAGGACACGGAAAAGAAATTACTCGGATCATCTACATATTTGGCTAACAACCTTCCATACATTGCTTCATTTTCAGCATTAACAGCACCGACAAGAATGGGTACAATTTTTACTGGGTACCTATTTCAGTATCATTTAAGTTAGTAACAAAAAAAAAGGCAAAAGGTAAACTATAAAACACAAATTACCCCTCAAATATTTTTGCAAGGTACGGCAAGTGCATTTCCATGCTATGTTCAGCCTCATCTACACGAATATCCATCAATTCAAATTTTCCTGTAGCTTTTAGCTCCTCGATGACTGACGGATACAATTAAAAACACAAGTATCACTCCGTATTAGTTCAAAAGACTAACTATAAAGTAGAAGATAACAGATAGAAGCTCAAACACACGAGAACACAAAACCATTTTCTCCAAAAAGAATCCAAATCCAGAAATAAAATGTAGATGCATAAACAAGAACACGTGGGAACAATTATGGATATATATGCCAAAAAAAAAAGTGGTGCTTATCTTGACTTAAGTTAAGCAGACCAAGTTCATTTACTAACCTGCCCTCACCTTCTATTACATAGAAATAAAGCAACAGAAAAAAGGAAAAAAAAACATGTAGCACCTGTTAATTAGCTAAGCTAACATTTACATTAGAATTCCAGAAGAATAAAATGAGTGAAACATTGCTAACAAATAAAAATGGAAATACCTTCCAAATCAATAGGTAGATCCCCTATGGGAGTCTTGTAAACCGTGGCTGTTGAAAGAGCACACTTAGGAGTGTAATAGTGATGAGATGGACCAAGAAGGAATACCCGTGTACTGAAATATTACATATTTGCACATATTAGTAACATAATGAGCAGCTAAGCTAATTGATTGTTTTGTTCATAGGAAGTAGACTGATAGACAAGTATTTGAGCATGATCATCTCATATTGTGATTGCTTGAAAATTAGTCTAACAACAGACAACACCAAGTGGGAAAACGAACAATGAAAGGACTCACATATTAGTTGGGTCTATGTTTCCAAATGCATAGGCAGCAGCATGACCTGAATACGAATAACCTGCATGCCTGCAGTCCCAAATCCATTAAGAGGACATTCTAACAAAATTGTATCGACGCATACGAGAAACACAATAAGGGTCAGTAGTAACTTACGGAGCAATCACGCCCCTCACTTCCTGAGATTTAGGCAGCCCAGCTTCCATGAGCCACCCATCAAGCTCTTCTCCTAGTCTTTTAGCTGACAAAAGGGAGAGAACATAGTAATATAAGTACTTTCAAAATGACATTTTGGGCATGTTTGTATGAGCTTTTGCATAAATTTGAAAGCACGGCAATTCAATTGCAAACAGACCATAAATCATTCCATTATCATCTAAAAAGGGAAAAAAAAATCTTCCTTCGCTCAATTTCGTGAGAAATTAAACAAAAGGGTGTCTCGCTTATCAACTGAAATTTCTAGACCAATTGAATTCATCGTTCATCGCAAAATTCATAGTTTTATCTTAAAAATCAAACAAATGGCTCAAAATAGAAAATAATTTACATGGGAAATTGAAGTGTTTGTGTTTTGAAGACTTACAATTATCGGTGTACCATGAAACTGCATGTGATGCTCTTCTGATTTTCTCCATTAAAAAAATAAGAAGGAACCTTTGATCGATTGAAAATTGAGATTGGGATTTGAGAGAGACAGCTTTTGCTTTTGCTTTTGTTCTTCAATCACTCCTGTGTTTATAAAATATCAAAATCACCCACTTTGATTCTGCTTCCGGTGACAGGGATCTGGTATACTCGAATGTACGTTGCCTTTTCATGACGATTATGTCTGTAAATGCCACGTCTAAAACGACACCTTGATGTGAATATTTCATTTTGTTTTTGTTTTTGTTTTTTTAAAAAATGAATATAATATATCAAACAGGTAGAGCCGGCCACGGTTCCGGTTCCGAACCGAAACCGAATCGGTTGGAATCGGACGGTTCCGATTCCAATAGGTTACGGTTCTGATTCCAAAACCGGAACCATAATATTTCGGTTCCAGAGGTTCTACGGTTCCGGTTGGAACCGTTGGGCCTAGGGCATGGAGTAACGGCTCCCTGTCCTATTTTCAAAAAAAAATTAAAAAATAAATTACTAAATTACCCTTAATAAAATTATTAAAATGATTAGTTTTAGGAGCATTTTAGGTATCACAACAATATATAAAACTCTATAAATATAGGTCATTTTTCATTTTTTCAACACACAAATTCTCAATTCTCTCAATTCTACAATGCTCTCATTCTCAATTCTCTCATCTACAATTTATCATTCTCAATTCTTTCATTCTTTAAAATTTATTTAACAAAAAATGACAAGCTCATCTGAGAACATCATGTCAAATGTGCAAACCCAGGAGAGCGGCTCTAGTATCGGTACACGGAGAAGAGTAGTTAAGTCTCGTTCCTCCGATATTTTCAAAATTCATTTCCATTTAGTCGATACTGAAAATGAAGGTCCAAGAGCAATGTGCAACCATTGTAGGGTTTCTTACAAATTTACTAGTGGATATGGCAATATGAACAAGTACTTGGAAAGACATCATGCCGCTGCAATTGGACTTGATACAACGCAAACTCAAATGGTCAGATACACATCATCTAGTAGAGGTATGAATTCTTTATATTTTATTTAAATATTCCGATGCTAAAAAAAGAGAGAGAATTTGCTAAATTAACTTATATGAAACATCTTTCTTTAAGTTTTGGTGAAAAAATTACTTTTACTAATTACATTCAGAATGCTTTAAATCCTGCTGCTTGTAAAATGACTAGAAATACAACAAAACATCACATTTTTAAATTATACAAAGATGGAAAATTATTTTTTTAAAAATATAAAGATATTAAAGGTCGTCTTTCTATTTGTTCTGATATTTGGAGTGACTATTGGCGAACACACTCATACATGGGTGTGACTTGTCATTGAATTGATGTATCATGTAGCATGCAAAAATGACTTATTGCATTTAGAATTTTTGATGAACAACATACTGCACAAAATATTTATAGAATGATGAAAGTAATTTTTTGATGAATATGATTTGTTAGATAAAATTTTAACAATTGGTTTTGATAATGCATCTGCAAATACTGCATCAATTAAAGATTTAACAGAAATATGCCAACCAAATTTGAGGGGTCGATTTTTTCATGTTCGTTGCAAATGTCATGTCCTTAATTTATGTGTTCAATATGGTCTGGCTTGTTTAAAACCTTTCATTGATCTTATTAAGATTGCACTTAATTGTATTTGGTTAGGAGAGAACGGGCCAAGTTTTGTAAATTAAATGGTATTAAGGCGATAAAATTTTCACGAGATGATCCAACACGTTGGAATTCAATTTATTTTCTTTTATGTCAAGCTTTCCAATATAAAGATGCATTATATAGTTTTTTTCCTCAACATGTTCAACATATCACACTTCTCCTAGTCAATGAGATATTTGTGAAATTGTTTTAGATATTTAAAAGTTTTTAATGATGCTACAAATATTTTTAGCGGAGTTTATTATCCTACAACACATTTATTTCTTGTTGAAATTTTGAATATTGTTGGTACCCTATTTGAGCATGTTGATAGTTCTGATCCTAATAATATTATTTTGCTTGAAGTTATTGTTGTTATGAAACAAAAATAGTTGTATTATTTTAGAGATATTCCACTACTTTATCTTATTTCCACGGTTTTTGATCCTAGATGTAAAATAGAAGGTTTGAATAGTATCTTACAAGCTTACTATGGATATTTAGAAATAGATGATAAAATTGATATTACAAGAATAATAACTAAAATAAAAAATGATTTAAATTATTTATTTAATGATTATATTAGTAGATATAACTTGCAATCAGTATGAAAATTTAGTAGTAGCGAACCCGTAATATAATCAAGACTTAGCGTAGGTGATCATTGGTTACTACAACAAAATAAAAAATATAGGGATAACACGACTAACAACCCGAAATTAGATAATTATTTATCTAACAATTTCGAGTTTCCTACTGAAAATTTAGTGAATAAAATTTTCAAATCCTTGAATGGTGGAACCGACATCAAAATGTATATCATGTATTATCAATTATTGCTAAAGATTTGTTGGCAGCACTCGTTTCCACCGTTACGGTTGAGCAAACCTTCAGCATGAGAGGCAATATATTACAAGCGAGACGGTCTCCATTACATCCAAGCACTTTAGAAGCAACAACATGTGTGGATGATTGGACTCGAGCTGATATGAGGCATCAAGAAGATGTCACCGATGGCTTTGAAGACCTGTTCGATAATGCATTTGTAAGCGGAACATGAGCTGAAGGATCAACATGCACTGATAATGATGATTGATCAGTAAATAATTATATTTTTAGTATTAAAAGTTATGTTGTTTTTACCACTTCTTTCATATGAGGGTTTAATCTTCTTTCTGGTTGACGATATGTCCTAGCATTATCTTGTAAATATATTATATGCGTGCAAATCAATGGATTAATGCATTTTATGTCTTTTAAAGTCCATCCAATTGTCAATTTATGTTCTTTCAACACATTTAAAAACTTACATTCTTGATTGTTTATGAGGGAAGCAAAAATTACCACAGGGTAAGTTTGTTCGTCTCCAAGGAATGCATACTTCAATACTTTTGGTAAAGTATTTAACTCCAATTTGGATGTTTCCTCAAGTTTTTCTTCTTCTCGTCTTCTAGTACCTATGTAGAATCAATTGAAAATTCATAGGAATATCTGAATCTAATTGCGTACTTGATTCAAGAAATTAGTAGTACAAATTTCCATGGAATCAGATAAACTCCCCTGAATATGTTCCTCCAAAATTGGTTCAATTAGTTATATGCTCTCGTTTTCACACTCCTCATCATATGGTTGTTTGCACATATTAAAAGTATTTAGCTCCAACGTCATATTGCCAAAAGATAAATTCATGATTTCATTCCTTTAATTAATTAAAGCATTAGCTGTTGTTAAAAATGGACGACCAAGTATTACATGAATTGGCTTATAACTGTCTGCTACAAGTTGTGTTTCAAAGACAATAAAATCCACATGATATATGAATTTATCGACTTGTAATAACACGTCTTCCACAATTCCTTTTGGTATCTTGACTGATCTATCGACAAGTAAAAGAGTAGTTGAGGTTGGTTTTAACTCATCAATATTAAGTTGTTGGTAAACCAAAAATGGAAGCAAATTGACACTGGCTCCAAGATCAAGCAAATCATGTTCAATTTTTCGATTTCCAATTTCAATTTTTTGATTTCCAATAGTACATGAAATAGTTGGACAACCAGAGTCCTTGTATTTTAATGCATTATTGGTTGAGAGAATGAAACTTACTTGTTCAGTTAGAAAAACTTTCTTTCTTACCTGATGTTTTCTTTTAATGGTGCACAAGACTTTCAGAAATTTGGCATAAGATGATATATGTTGGATGGCATCTAACAAAGGAACATTGACCTTTACCTGTTTGAATATTTCATAAATCTCTGGGGAATGGTTCAATTTCTTTATTTTTAATGCTTGAGGAAATAAAGATGCATGAGAAAAATTATTATCATCAACTATAGGTAATGGTTCATCAACCTAATATTTACTCTCTGAATCTGATTTATTTTCAGCTTCGCGAGGTTCAAGAATAGGTTAGTGGATGACCTTACCACTGCAAAGAGTAATAACATATTTGACTTGGTCTATGTGTTAACTATCAGAACTACCATCGTGAGGGTTTTATTACTCTTGGGCTTTGGTTATGGTTGTGCATGAAACTTTCTTTTCTCATTAATGGACAATGCAGATGTGATTTTGGAGAAAGTATCTTTCAGATCAATCAATATTTTCACATTTTGGTTGTTGATGACTTCTTGCTTCTCATGCAAGGTATCCTCAAGGGTTTTCCTAGGTGGTGGGACATATGGTGTATAATTTTAGGAATTTTGGAAATTCTGGTGTACCTAGGGAGGTTGTTGCGATGGTTTTGCTTGGTTATCATTCCTCCAATTGAAGTTTGGATGGTTTCTCCAACCAGAATTGTAGGTTTGAGAGTATTGAATTGGATTTAGTCTATTGAAAGTGTTTATGTAACTGAGTTGGTCATGAAGACATTCTTACAGGGCTAGCAAGGTTGGGCAAACTTGTGTGACATGTTCATTTGAATTACAGATTTGACACGTGACTTCTTGAACTGACTTGACATAATCATTCTTCCTCATTTCTAATGCCTCAAATTTTTTTGTTAGAGATGCATACTTATTAAAAAGGTTATGGTCTTCCATAAGGTTAAACATACCTATACCAGATGACTGTGGTTTTACAGACGACTAATAAGTGCCAATTATGTCACATTGTTATGCACTATATGCTATATGTTCTAGGTAATCTAGTACATCTTCGAGATTTTTATCCCTAAACTCACCATCACACATCATTTCCACTATTTGTCTACCTTGAGGTGTTAAACTCTCGTAGAAGTAGGCGACCAACCTCCATGTTTCAAACTCGTGATGTTGACAAACATTCAACATCTCTTTAAATCTCTCCCAATATTGGTAAATTGTTTCCCCCAACTATTGTGTGAAAGTTGTGATTCTCCTCTTAAAAGAGTTTATCCTGCGAGGGGAAAGAATTTTTTCAGAAACTGTTCTTGCAAATCATCCCATGTTCGGATGGATCTTGACCTAAGGTTTTGCAGCAAAAAATTTTAGTTTTATCCTTTAAAGAAAAAGGAAAAAACTTTAATCGAATTGTATTAATGCTGTAATTTTAGTCTGTGCATGTATTACATACCTCTTCAAATTTCCTTAAGTGCTAATAAGGATTTTCTGATTCTAGACCGTGAAATATGGGTAAAAGTTAGATGATACCTGGTTTAAAATTTAACGTGTTGCATCTGAGGAAAAAACAATGCAATATGGTGATCTTGTCCTAGTGGGATTCATGAATTGTCGGAGTGTCCTAGGATGATTAAGATCGCAATGTTGAGACGTTTTCTTCATGATCAACTGGATTTTCAACTCGGACAGGTGGATTTTTATTTTGATTCTCGACCATTTTGACACACGATGAATGTGATGAAGACTCTGTAATATCCCTGATCTGGGAGATACTACCGGTAGGGGATAGACCGTACTAGCCCCATAGTCCTCTGACTTTCTAACCATAAACGTTTACTAATACTCTGTTCTCTAATTGATTAGATGTGGAACCGTGGTCCAAACTTAATAACTTAACATGCAAACTCAACTATAATAACTGTATACATAAAACATATGTTCTTTACAATGACTATACCATAATCAGAAACTAATACATGATTTTTATTTGACTCTGACTGGACTATTACATTTTCTGACTTGGACTGGTGGCCTTTATACCCTATTGACTGCAACAGTACCCATCCTCCCAAGCTCGTCCTCCGAGAATACCTGCAAAACAAGGAGACTGGAAGTGGGGGGTTAGATCGTTGTACGATCTAAGTGAGTGGACGCAAAATTGAAAAACTGATATAAAAGTATTTGGTTATAAAACCAAAGTTTCAGAAATAACTTTATATGAAAACTCTTTTCTGAAAACTTCGTCTGAAATCTCTCTTGTAAATCTTATCTTTCTAAAATCTGTTTTCTGAAAACTGTTTCTAAAAGCTGGTTTTTGAAAAATGTTCTCTGAAAGTCTGGTATCGGGAAACTGATTTGTATCTGAAAAACTTGACGTATGAGGGCGTTACGTATCGCCGTCCCCCCATACGCCTATATGGAGTCAGGAATGCAAAACCATGACTTTGGGGTGTTACGTATCGCCGTCCCCTAAAACATGCCATTCATGTCTCTGAAACTGGTGGTCTTGGGGCGTTACATATCGCCGTCCCCCAAGCCACTGAACTAGAGCCAGTAGTGCCGATCCATGCTACTACCTGACCCTGAATCTAGGGTCTAGGGGCGTTACGTATTGCCGTCCCCTAGCCCTGAACTAGGATCTGAGGGCGTTAGTATCACCATCCCTCCAATCCTCTACATTTGCATATGCTATATGTCCGTCAATTCCAAACTGTGTCAAGTTATATACTGGGGTGGATTCTTCCCCATGCACCAAAAACATAGAATCATGCTTAAAATCTCAAAACTGTTCAAAACATTTCCTTCCCAATAGCATCAGAAAATCAAATATGGCTAACGCCTAAATACTGAAAATAAGTCTGTATTTAATAACATAAATGAAAAATCAACTGGAAAATAGAGTGTCCACTCACTGTTTATAGAATGAGGCCGCGTTCCTCGCTTGATGAAGAAAGCTCTGGTTCCTACGATATCCTATAATTGATAATTTGATTAGAAAGCGGACTATGGAACATTTTCTGAATTAATTTGGGTCTATCAATCTAAATACTTTTATTGTTATTACAAGGCTTAACACACTTATATCATGATGTTATATATATACCAACAGATACGAGGCCCTAAGGGTGGCCTCTAACGCGCTAGGATGGAACTGGAATGATTTAAAAATGATTTGGAAAAATTTATGCCACACGTTGCGACGCAAGTCCTTGCGCGTCGCGACGCGCAGCATCCAGAAGCGTGTCATCATTTTCCTCTTCCGTGTCGCGACGCACACCCTTCTGCGTCGCGACGCGAATCAGTTTTCCAGGCTACTATTCTTCTTTTTCAAATCCAACTTACTCAAATGCCATTCCTAACATTTCCATACTAAAAACCATAACACAAAACATCATCATACATCAACTTCACACATTTTAATTCAAGTTATCATCCTCAATATTCCATTAATCACATTATTCTCATTTTTAGCTTAAACCCTTAGAATTCACCAAATTTGGGTACTTATGCAACAACCAAATTTCTATACTTATTAATAAAAAAATCAACCCTTAGCATGCTAATATCTCTATCTTATCATCAGTCTCACAAAATTCAACAACTTGAATCTTGGGTCAAGTTTTCTTACCTTCTATTCTTGTGAATTCCCTTATTTTCCAAGGATGCCATGCTCAACTTGCTTCATCTTTCTTCTTTTTCTTCCTCTTTCTTCTCCTTCTTCCTTTCTTCTTCCTCTTCTTCTCTCATTGTTTCCACGTTTTCTTCTTCTTTGATTCTATTTTTTGTGTAATTGTGAATAGTATCTCCCTTTTATAGTTGGCCTTAAAAGAAATAAGAAGAGTGTAGAAATTCAAAGAAGTTGGTAGAATTTACTAGAATACCCTCAGGTACTATTCATCTGAATTTTTAATCTGTATTTTTAGCCCATTTTTGGTTCAAATTTGGAAATATGTTCAACGTGGAAGTTGTAGGTCTCGGTCTCAGATTTCCGACGATATAAAATTCATAATAATCGGAATTCGTATGAGAACATTATGGCCCAAATACTATGGGTTGTTTGTAGTGGAACATCGCTGCGTCTAATATCAGATTCTCGAAGAATCTACCGATAGTCTTCTCACGAGGGTATATGTTTCCAATCATAATTTATATTATGTGACACTCGTCTCGCAGTGTGTCAGTAGTCAGAATTTCCGGTCGTTACAGACTCTCTATTTAATCTATCGCTAGATGATCGAGACTAATGTCTCATGTAACCGAAATGCGGACTATTTTCTAAAATTTAAAAATGCAAATGAAATACTTACAAAAAGAAAAAAAAAGTGAACGAAAGAAAAAAAAATCAAAAAATGACAAAAAATATAAATGTAGTGTTAAAAGAAATGAGATATATAAAATAAAAATAAAACAAAAAAATAAAAAAAAATAAAAAAAAAAAGAAAAAAAAGAAAAATATATACAAAGATGTTAAATTATTATTCTATCTACTAAATTATATTCCCCGGAAACGGCGCCAAAAACTTGACACACTTAAAAATGGTTCTTTACTCCTAAGTATAAGAGTGTTGATTACGCCCAAAAATAACTTGCGGTTATCGCAGTATAGCTGGGGTGTCGATTCATCAGAGAGATGGTTACAAGAACTAATTTACTCAAACGAAAACTTTAGCAAAAACTTAAATAAAGAAAACAGATGAATCGATGATTGAAAATAAAGATTAAGAAAAACTATAAAAAGATGTTGAAGAATATCAGTAGAGAGATATAACAAAACATCGAGAATCACTCTTGTATCAAACTCATATATTCAGTTATTGATTCATGTTATTACTCAATTGAAGGTTTCACATCCCAAACCAACAATCGGAAGGTATTCAATTCTACGCATATTAATTTCTAAGTTAATCAATGGTTATTTTCTCTATGTTAACAGCACACAAAAGTCATCATTACGAGTTATCTAACGTCGACAATATACCCTCAGGCAATACTGCAGCATAAGACCAACATATAAAATGACTTTTACAGTCACAACTAAGTTCACAAATCACACATAGAAGAAGCATGACTGGATCTATATGAGAGTTGACAAAACATAATTTCTGGATTCAATAATCGAAAGATAATAGAAAATAACAACCATCAATTGTATTAAACGTTAAAAGGTTCTTAAGAAATCAACAACATAAACATAAAAATTCAAATACAAGAGTTTATCATTAGCTTTGCCTAGGAGATTAGTTCTCCATGTGGAATAGAGAGATAGCCTGAATGGATCGGAGAGATGGCATGTTCTTATTTGAAGCTCTTCGTTCTTCTCTCTCAATCTTATGTGTATGGCTATTTGTGTGTGTTTCTCCTCTGTTTGTCTCTGATTTTCTCCCCCCAGGGTTTAGGACGAAGTTAGGTTTATATAGAAAAAGTCTCGAAACCCTAATTCACGTTAAAAACGAACAAAACAGCACCGCGCGGTCATGCGCATCGCGACGCATATCCGACTTTGCAGGATTTGAATCTTGCGTCTCTGCTTGCTTTCTGCGCGCGACCGATGCTTCCGCAAGATCCCGAAATATGCATAATTGCTCCAATATCCATATTCTATCCCTTCATAATAACAAATCACAAAATAAACTCTAATTAAGGTTAAATACATGATAATTAAACTGAGTTAGTAGCGTTCAAAGTACACTTTGTGCACTTATCACAACCCCTAACCAGCTTATTGCTAGTCCCTAGCAATTCAAGCATAAAAATAAAATAAGAACTGAACTAAATTAAAAATAAAAAAAACTATCTAAGCCACTTTCGTAGGGATCACGATTGCATTTAGCATATGTAACAAGCCTTTAAACCCCCTAGGTATCCCTAGTGGACGAGTTATAGTCTCGTGAGAGTTTACAGTGATGACACCCACAAACGTCATATAAAACATGCAAACATGCAAAAATAAAATAACAAAACAAACTAGTCCCAATATTAGACATATTATTGTCCTCAAAGAATACCTAGTAATGAAATCAAAGAACTTTCAAAGTACTCAATGTAACTCAAATCCGAGTCTTTGAATAAATCATCTAAGCCAGACTCACTGAGTGTGTGGAAAGGTTCATTTATAGTTTTATTCCTTGGTAAGCCAACTTAATGATTTCGTTTAAAAATTGGGATCGATGGGTCAAACCAACCTAGATATCTCAATTAAGCTCTGTAATTGCTTTTTTGTGCTCAATATGGTATGCTTTTCTTTTTCTTTTCTTTTCTTGTCTATTTTTTCTTTTTCTTTTTGAACTTTTTCTTCTCCTTTCTTTTCTTTTTTTTTCAACACATCTACCCTTTAAGGTAGCATTTCTCCTCATGGTGGTCTTAATACTCGCCTATGGATAGCTTCACACTTATCGGTTATAGGTGGTTTAATTTCTTTCTTCAGAGACATTTTCTTTTATTTTTAACCATACCACACGTCATAACACAAGCAAATCAGGATAGACATCTAAGCAAACGGTCATTCATCGACATGCAATTTCTTTAACTAGTCACCTTACCAACTACTTAGGTTTTCACTGCTAAAAACCCATAATTAAGTTCTTATGAGTCTAACATAGATAAACTACTCAAATCATCAGATAAAAGTACATTAAAAGACTTATCTTTTCTAAGATGTCACCCTAAAACAAACAATATCATCATTGAACTTTATGCTTAACTATTAAGGACTAAAAGCAAACAAAACAAAATAATATATATATATATTAATTTTTTTACAGGTATTTTCATGCGCATGCATGCACCCCCACACTTAAAACTTGCATTGTCCTCAATGTAAAATAAATATAAAGAAAAAGGGTTAAGGACAACACTACCAGGTGCGAAGTTGATCAGGTTCCTACTGGTAAGACTGTAGTTGTGTGGCTGTGTAGATTTTGCTAAAACCTGCATAAACACTTATGCAAACAATAAAAATAAAACATGCAATTAGTACACAATAAAATAAAACTAACGTAAAGAAAATAAATAAATAAATGCAAATGCAAGGGTTGCATCTCCGCTAGTGCTAAGTTTAACGTCGTCATCCAAACGTAACCACTCAAGCTGTCATGGTGGTTTCCAAGTTGCGAACTGATGAAGGCATGAATTTCGGTCTAGATGCAACATTTTATCCATTGATCCTCCAGGATCTGGTGATTGTTGAAATCTTGGGCTGCTTATAAGGAATGGTTGGCTCAATCTCATTTTTAATCTCCCAGTATCATCTTTAATTGAGTCCTAATTTTCTTTCTCCTTCTTTTATGATCCCTTGGGGTCAGTTTCAGTTCATGAGGGTTTGATTCATGTTGTGAGGAAGCTGTTTCCGGCAAGACTGTTTCGAGCATATATGTCTGTTGGCACTCATCATCACCATGTGGTTGTTTCTCAACATGGACAATATTTACCTCCAATGTCATATTTCTAAATGATAAT